>JAGGAQ010000561.1:0-12767 GCA_017657225.1 Termitomyces sp. T69sscA | reverse complement strand
TAATGAAATATTAGAAAAATTTCCATGCTGTTTCTGATGGCTAGAGAGTCATAAAGAGATATCATTTTGTTGCAGGAAACAGTTTGGATGAATGTATATAATTTCCTTACTTTTACTACAAGAAGTTGCTTATGTATTTCCCATCAAAAAATGACATGGAAGTAGCATGACAGCTTTCTTTGTCACTTTTTCCAAGGGAAACATGTTCTGGCCTCAGCAGTGAACTCACATCTGTATGCTCTTCTTTAGTACTCGCCGCAGATCAACCTTTTGATCCCTTGGAATGATCGAAGTATTACTACATGCGTACATACTTCCAGCTATTTTGTCATAAATATCAGCAAGCACCCCTGCTCTAGAGTCACAGTGTGTCACGCTATCGAAATGCGACCCCTGCAGCAGTATCGGAAACTTCCGACCGATGTTTATCTTACAACATCATGACCACTCCGATCGCCTCGATGATGGCAAGTCTGATCCCTTGTGATCTCGTCTTTATAGAGCTAATCTTCTGCAGACGACAATGATTCGACTGTGTGGCAAAGTCCCCATCTCCCACCTGAAATTCTCCGCCTCATCTTCCTTCGCACAATTGCTCCCAGATTCCTCTTCGGTTCCTATTTAAGTGCGGGACGCGATTCTGCTTGGTATAAGTCGGTAGAAACAGCTTTGGCGATCTCCTCGGTCTGTAAAGCCTGGTACCATGTTGGAATAGCGTTTCTCTACGAGGATGTTGTATTCCGTCGATTGGACCAACTTCCAAAGTTCCTTCGTACCATCAAGACACGTTCAATCTTTCAACATCTTGTCAAAAAGATCACAGTTCATACTTTTGTCCATTATCGCTATGGTGCTTCTTTCCAAAAGTATCTCCAAGAGATTCTTGACCAGTGTTCTTCACTCAAAGACCTTAGTCTCCGATGTCTCCCTCTCTTCCATCAATACTTTCTCTCTACGTCCCGTTGTGTACGTAGGACGATCAAACTACCAATTAAATACGTCTCTATGTTTCTGCCTAGTGCAGGCCTTCCCACGTCCATTTCAGCAATCACTCGCCTTTCTCTCCGTACATCTTTCTCTCGAGCCCTTCTTGACATGACTTGTAACAGTCTTGTCTCCCTCTCTCTCTTCATCAATGATCCAGATGCAATGCAAGCACAACTGCCAATCCTGATTCCTAACCTTGAAGACCTTATCCTCAGTTCAGACGAAATCCGGAATGTAGAAGACATTCTCAGTCTCCTATCAGTACCTTCTTTGCAACGGTTTTCATTTTCTGGTTACGTGTATCTTTGGCCTCTTTCCTTAGCTGAGGACCCACTTTTGACGTTTTTTAAGACACACGGTCGTCATTTGCGTGTTCTTTGCAATTTAAGCAATCTGAGGTCTAATGACTACGCACAAGCCATTCTCGACGCATGCCCAGTTCTCGAGCATATTGTTCTACGTCCATACCAGAACATCCAGGACTCCCACCCCACTGTTAGATGGGTGGATATTCTTCCGGATATTGGTCACGATCCTGTCGAGCCACATGAATGGTCATTTCCAGCGACTGCCTGGCCTAAACTTGAGCGCGTTCGCGTCATTCCCAAAATAGTATCCCTTTACGAACCTGAGCAGATTTTCAACATCATAGCTTCGCTCTCACCAGATCTGGTCACGTCGGACAGCGAGGCCTTCACCCTCGACTTTCCTGGCATCAGAGTAGAATGCACACCATCCATCGTTCGCGTGGAGAGGTTTCTGGATGATGAGCGAAATTTTGAGGATACCGGTTCTGATGACAATGATTATCAACCTGATGACGCAGATCATCAATATGACTCCGACTCTGACTGCAGCGATGATATCTCTTGTTCCAGCGACTTTTCAGCATCTTCGAATGATACTGTAGCTTCCCTGAGTGACTTTCTCTGCCGGCCAGACAGTAGCGAATCCAACGACAGCGGATGATAATTTATGTCTTATTGGGACAGGAGGCAGAATGTAAAAAGTCGAGGTGTCTTATGGTGGGAAACATGCCGCGATTAGTGTCAACTAGTGCAAGTACCTGATTGTTTCACCGCTCCCTGTTGTCAGCGATTGTTGTTTATATATCCGATTTATCATGATTTGGGTTAACGAGACATTGATTCCTACTTGTTCTTACCTTCTACATTTTCCTGTTCTTTGTCTTTATAATTGGCACCCTGGCATATTCAAGATTTAGCCATAAGGATTCAATCAAACATCCACAAGGCAATTAACTGCAAGAGCGGAACTCGACTGATAAATATTGATTGGAAGTTTGGGTCACCATGTAACCCCTCCTCACTTTAAAAGGCAATGTCATTGTAAACCTGCGGCTTACATCAGTGAAAATATCATGGTCATGGAACTGTATATATAGGACCAGGTATTTGAATCATATCGTTGATTCAGACAAGTGCCTTTTGTAAGCTGCAATCTGGTTCCACTGGCCCGCCTAAAGTCGTCGCCGCATCTGTATGCTCTTCTTTAGTACTCACTGCAGATCAATTATTTGATCCCTTGGCATGATCAGAGTAGTATGTACTGTACCTCCAGTTATTCTGTCACAAGTATCGGCAAGCACCCCGGCAGAAGTTTCGGGAAATTCCGACAGATGTTTATCTTACAACATCCACTCCTGGGGCCAGAATATGTTTCAGATGGAAAAAGAATCAAAGAAACCTGTCATCTGTTTCTTGGCCAGCTTTTTACTATAGAAAAAGGCAAATCTTCTTTGTTCAATTACTTTTTCTATCAGAAATTGACACATTAGAAATGGCATAACAGGTTTCCTCCTCACTTTTTTCCAAGGAAACATCATTGGGTGCCAGCAGTGATCATGACCACTCCGATCGCCTGAATGATGGTAAGTTCGATACCTTATGATCTCGTCTCTATAGAGCTAAATTCTGCAGACGACAATGATTCAACTGTGTGGCAAGGTCCCCATCTCCCACCTGAAATTCTCCGCCTCATTTTCCTTCGCACAATTGCTCCCAGCTTCCTCTTTGGTTCCTATTTAAGTGCGGGACCAGACTCTGCTTGGTACAAGTCGGTAGAAACAGCTTTGGCGATTTCCTCCGTCTGTAAAGCCTGGTACTCTGTTGGAATAACGTTTCTCTACGAGGATGTTGTATTCTGTCGGTTAGACCAACTTCCAAAATTCCTTCGTACCATCAAGGCAAATTCAGGGTTTCGATATCTTGTCGAAAAGATCACGGTCTATACTTTTGTCCATTCCCGCTATGGCGCTTCTTTCCAGAAGTACCTTCAAGAGATTCTTGACCATTGTTCTTCACTCAAAGACCTGAGTTTCCGATTACCCCCTTACCGCGATCCACGCATTCCCACTTTGACATATGTAGAGGAACTCGAAAAGATTTTCAGAGACCCTGAAGACGTTCCTATGTTTCATTTTTGTGCGGCCCTTCCAACAATCAATTCGACAATCACTCGTCTTTCTATGCATACACCTTTCTCTCTAGCCCTTCTTGACATTACTTGTAACAGTCTCGTCTCCCTCTCTTTGATTATTGATCCTCATGGTTCGATGGACATCAGCACACATCCGCCAATTCTATTTCCTTACCTTGAAGACCTTATCATCACTTCCATTGGATATTACAAAGGAAGAGATATCATTGGTCTTCTATCAGTACCTCGTTTGCAACGGTTTTCATTTTCTGTGCACGGTTGGCATCCTTATAAGGACGAGGACCCAGTTATGATGTTTTTTGAAACTTACGGTCGCCATCTGCGTGTTCTTCATGATCTGAGCGATTCGAAGTCAGAAGACCTACAAACCATTTTAGACGCATGCCCAGTCCTCGAGCATGTTGTTTTCGTACACCCATTGGTCATCCAACTCTCGCACCCCAATGTCAAATGGGTGGATATTGTTCCAGATGTCGAGTATCCTGTCAGGACGAATGATTGGTCGTTATCAGCAACTGACTGGCCCAAACTTGAGCGCATTCGCATTATTTCCAATCTAGTATTCTCTCATGAACCTGATAAGGTCTTCGATATCATAACTGCGCTCCCCCCCGATATTGTCACGTCGGACAGCGAGGCCTTCACTCCAGACTTTCCTGGCATCAAAGTAGAATGTACACCATCCATCATTCGCATGGACAGGTTCCTGGATTATGAATGCCATTTTGAGGATACTGGTACTGATGATGATGCAGATTATCAATATGACTCCGAACCTGACTGCAGCGATGACGTTGCCAGTGTTACCTATACCACCTGCCCCATAGCCAGTTCTGTTGCAGCATCCTCAGATAATGAGTCTGTAGCTTCCTTGAGCGACCTCCTCTGCCGGCGCAACAGTAGTGAATCCGACGACAGCGAATGATACTCTTTATCTTTATTGGGGCAGTTCTCCTTCATGGGCTTCATGGGCAGAATGCGAAAAGTCCGGGTGTTTTGCGGTGGATGACATGCTGCGATTTAGTACCAACTAGTTTGACAATGTGATTGTTTCACCGCTTCCCTGTATTTTTGCTTGCATATATAATTTTATCATGATTTGGGTTAATGAGACAGACATTGATCCCTACTTTCCACACCGTCAGCATTTGCCTCTCCTTCGTCTATACAATTGGCGCAATAGCGTATCCAAGATTTGATTAGATCAAAAAAAATCTGACTGCAAGGGACTAGTAAATATTGATTGGTAATTTTCACCACTTGTACTCCCTCCTCACTTTCAAAAGCCATTTCGTCTCTCAGTCTTCCATCTGTGCGCTCTTCTTCAGTTTTTGCTGCAGATCAAACTGTTGATGCCTTGAATTTATCAGTGTACTACCTCCAGTTCTTCCGTCACGTCGGCAAGCACTGTTTCTTATTCTATGTCTTTACCATCCATTATTGTATGATTTTTTCCTAGACCTCTCAATCGCCGCACCTCATCTCCCGATGCCCCTACCTCCCACCCGAAATTCAAGCTGTCATCTTCTTCCGACCTATTGCTCGAAAATACCTCCTTGACCCTCAAGCTACCTTACTCTCTGGTCAGGATCAATCAAGACTGCCTGTCAATTTCCTCAGTCTGCAATTCTTGGCATTCGGCGGAAATACCATTCTTTTACGAAGATGTCGTGTTTCGAAACGGCAACCAGTCTCTAAGTTTCCTTCGCACTATTCAGAGCGATTCGGCCGAGCGTCAGTCTCAGTCTACATCTACAGTGACTGCCTCGAAAGATGTATTCAAGAAATCACTTGCTTAAGCGCTCCGAATTTTTACCTTATGTTGTACCCATTGTCACTGCTGGCACTGGAAGATATTTCCTTTGGAAAAAGTGTGAAAAAAACATGTTATACCATTTCTGAGATGCAAATTTCCAATAGAAAAAGTCTTTAAACAAAGGAAAATACCTTTTTCTATTGGAAATTTGCACTTCAGAAATGGTATAACATGTTTCTTTCACACTTTTTCCAAAGGAAATATCTTCCAGTGCTAGCAGTGTGTTAGCCTTCCAGCGCTCAAGCCGGGGCCCTCTCTTCACGGTAATACAATGGTCACGTTATCCGGAATGAACGACTCGAGCCTAAAAATCTTGCGTTCACTCTCCATCAAGTCAATTGACGCTTCTGCAGGTTTAAGAAGCTTTTTCTTCCCAATCTCGAGGATCTCCTGATCTGCGCGGGAGAAAGTACCAAACATGCACAACATGAGTGATCTCCAACAGGTTCCTCGTCTCCAGCGATTGGTTGCAAAGGATTACGACCCCTGACCTTTGCTTACTTCGTACGGTACGCATATACACACCCTTCATCTCTAGCATGATGCGTGGAGGGAGGAAATCATGATCAAGGCTATGCAGGCGTGTCCGGCTCTGAAACTTGTTGCTTCTACTCGGACACACCTTCGGAGTGGGTGTCCCTAACACTTTTATAGTAGTGATTGATCATCTCTACCGATACGATAGCATTCACTTGCATCGCAAGCAACATGACCATCGAGTCTTACGAAGGGTTCGCATCATTGAACCCTTGGCTCTTACCAGCCCTCGTATTCAGCCAAGTCGACATGATTGCTGCGCTTGCGTGCGAACCAGACTCGTCGAACGATGATGCTTTTTTATCTCTCATATCCTGGAATAGAATCACGATATGGACAGCGCAGATACCTCCCGTCGTACTTATTTTGACAAATATGTCAAGGGAGGAGATGGATTCTGATTATGCTGATGGAGAATCCTCAGTAGTTCAGATGTAGCGTTTGTCGTAAAAAAGTGCTTTGCGTGGGAACATAAAAATTGATGATGCTCCGGACCGGGATTGAAGGGCTAGAGCAGCAAATGGAGACACACATATGTTCCTTCTTTGTCGAACAGTGAGTGCACGACGCTCACCCAGGCTCTGCGGTCTCCCAATCGCCATGTCAAGGCGCCGGCCCTCTCTTTCCAACGTAGAATACACCACATACGAGTTTACAGCCAGCTCCGCGATCGATTACAACTATGATCCATCTGGCAGCACAACGGCTGAACCAGCGTTCGACCCGTACACCGATACGTACGAGAGCCCTCCCCCGTCCTCTCCTGCTCGTGAGGACAACTGGCACTCGCGCTATACGCGTGTTCCTCGTGGCGACTATGGCGGCAATGCGTACTCGCGACGGACTCCTTCTCCTCCGCCGCGCGCACCAATACCAACCTCTCCTTCGCCTGAATACATTTCAGAGTCCAAGAAGCCTTCTACTCGTCTAAATGTTCCTGTTGAAGCGCGCAAACTACTAATACTAGATCTGAACGGCACACTGGTGTATCGCACGCCGCATGTTCAGCGCGAGTTCCGTCAAGCGCGACGCCATGCTCGTGCTGCACAACACCACCAAGCTCACGACTATTATCACGGAGGATCCAGCTACCAGCCTTACTCGCACCATGACTCTCGACCCTACGAAGCATCGCATTCCCCGTACTCGTCCTATTCCAACCTCCCTCCAATGTCAGGTGATGCCTACTCAGATCAGACCGCACCACGTCCTCTACGTGTTGTACACCCTAGGCCGTACATGCGCGCCTTTCGCGAATACCTGTTCCACCCTTCCACGCGTGCTTGGCTCGACACTATGGTCTGGAGTTCCGCCCAACCACACAGCGTCGCAGACATGGTCAATAAATGTTTTGGATCGCTCCAGGAAGATCTCCTCACCGTCTGGGCCAGGGATACTTTAGGTCTCGAAGGGAAGGATTACAGTAAGCCGCTTCCCTTCCTCCAAAATGCGAAACTGAAATCAATCTTCCCACAGACCGAAAAGTACAGACGACGAAAAACCTCTCAAAACCCTGGTCCGAGCTCCCCATCACGCCGTCCTCCGACCCCAACACGCCCCAATTCCACTCGGCGCACACTACGCTCCTCATGGACGACTCGCCCCGCAAAGCCTATCTCCAGCCGTACAACCACCTCTGTGTCCGCGAATACACCGGCGCGCTCCGCCAAATAGATGTCCAATGCCGTCAGCGCGAACAACGCCTTCAACAGATCCTCAATGCTCGACCTACGTCTCTGCCACCCAAGCCGCAGGCTGACACTGGCGCGTCTCCCGCGTTTTCCGAGCCTGCACTAGATCCCGCCGACGCGTCCGTGTCCCCCTCCGACTCGCCCCATTCACCACGCCTCTCCCCTACGCTCGCTCCGTCCCAGTCCGCCAACAAGAAACGAAAGCGCCCCAAGAAGAAACACGCCACTCTTGAGCTTGCAGAGGCGGAGGACGACTTTGTTCTGGGACTGGGCGGGTACGACCCTACTTTGCTCGCGATCGTCGGTGTGCTGGAGAAAATCAAGTGGGAGGGGAACGTTGCGGGGTGGATGAGGAGCGGGGGGCTGGCAAAGTCGTATTTGGAGGAAGAGGCGCATGAAGGGCGGGAGGAGGAGAAGGACGAGGGGAAACAGGCGAACGAGAAAGAAGAAGAGGAGGAGGAGGGAAGCAATGGGGAGAAGGAGAAAGCAAAAGACAAAGACAAGGAGAAGGAGAAGGAAAAAGAGAAGGAAAAGGACGCGAGTCTCAGCACGGACGCTGGTGCGCCACACGACCCCAAGCGTCGTCGGGTATCGGATGAACATGTGCCTTTGCCCCTCCTTGCGAACGGCGAATCTGCATCCCCGTCGTCCTCGCCGCCCCTCGCCGCCCTCGCCGCCGCGTCGCCCACTCTCCCCGCTGCAGCCACAACGCTCGAAACGATCGGGGACACGGGTCAATGGTTCGAAGACCAGACTGTGCTGCGCTTCTGGGTGCGGAAGGGCGTGACGGCGCTCGAGGGGTTGGGGATCGAGGTTTCTAGCGGGATCGTTGCGTGATGCGGTGAGAGGTGAGAGGTGATGTGAGCTCGCAACGTCCTTGCTCGTGTGCTTTGATGTGCGATTTTTCTTCTTTTTGCGTGATTCCGTATCGGCCGGATGGTACTTATGTAATTTACGAATGGCAAAGACCGATGATTAATTGGTATTTTGAGCTTCTTCTGCCCATGACGATATGTATCACTTGTCATGAACAGGTTCTATCGTGTGAAGCTCGTATCCTTTCTTTTCGTTCGATGACGTTGATGATAGGAACCAAGTCCTTTTTTTGGAACTTTGAAACTCGAAGTGAAATTTGATCCTTGAATACGATTTGAGGGCCTTATCAGGCCGTGAGCTTGATAATGTCCTCAACAGGGTCCTGTACACAACCTCATCGCCTATCATTCTCCTGATACGGAGGCGCTCGAAGATGAGCGCAGAAGGCCAAGGCTGCCACAGCGTTATCATCCACAGACTCGTCTTCGCTGTCTCATATTTCGATGCCAACACTCCTTAAAGAAAGTATATTTCGATGCTAACACTCCCCAAAGTATATTTCGATGCCAACACTCCTTAAAGTAAGCCGAGGGTTTCATCAAAAGATGGTTATGTCATCTTATGCTATCTTTGTCATTTACAACCGTATTATTTGTCTGGAAGTAGAAGTTTGATATACGCCCTGACCTATTCTCATATATTCTCCACCAGAACATGCTTCCTTCTGACGAATTCTTGACGATTGCTAGTGTGGATGGTCAACTCTAATGCAAGGGCAACTAGCTTGCGATGATATGATATGATGGTCGATGTGATTTCATCAAAAGGTACTTCTCCATCTGTTCGTGGTTCTCTTGCTGATTAGAACCACAGCCTATTTGAATACGATCACTAGACGTGGGCAGTATAAAAGGAGAAAGCACTTCCTTTTCGTGATCTCGTGTATGCTTCAATGGCCACTTTGATACTGGACAACGATTCCTCCATGTTCACGTATGTACCCCTTGCTACAACGGTTGAGCATGAAAGCTACTTTGGTGGATCTGCTTCCGTGCTAAACACATCTACTGAGCCAGAGGCGAACATGTCATTCTCTATAACTTTCCCAGGTAGGTAAAAGGTGATCAAATCATCCCTGACACATATATTTACTCAACAACCACTCTGGGCGCAGGGAATTCTATCACATTTTTTGGATGGGTAGCCCAAGACTTCTCTGCTATTCTTCAAGTTGATGAAGAGAAGGAATCCGAGGTCCAGTTTGTCTCACATGGACAGAACCAACTTGAAGTGATTGATGCCATCTACCACTGGCAGTCCCCAGATTTGTCAGACTCAGCCCAGGAGCACAGCCTGAACTTCTCCATCCCACGAAGCATATCTGACTCTATAGTTCTTGACTATGCCACTGTTTCAGTGACAGAGAACACTGCAATAAGTGATGAAAGCTTAATCGTCGATGAAAATGATTCTTCAATTGACTTTGAAGGTGGTTGGGGGCTGAATACAAGCATGCTGAGAAGTCCCTCCGATGGTTCTCTTCGTCGTCCATATGGAAACACAACTCATCAAACATCCTCATTGCAGACATGGGCTACATTTCAATTCAATGGTTTGTGTCCTAGTGGATACTCACTCTGTTAAACATGACCAACTCTAACATGTGACAGGAACCTCAGTGTCCGTGTATGGTGCAAATTTTCTCAGTCCATCGCAAACCCTGAGAATGATGTACACTGTGGACGGACTTGGAACGTCCGGTTCGATTTTCTACCCTGCTGGAAACTCGACCAATTTTAAATGGTACCAAAGGGACGGCCTCTCTCAAGCTATGCATACACTCAACATCTCTGTCGCAGAAGCTCTCAATCATGCCACCTTCATCTTCGACTACTTACTCTATACGCCGTCCATATCACCTAATCAGGGACAACCTCCGGGCCCTATCCAGCAAGCTTCCAGCTCTATTCAGCAACCTTCGAGCTCTATATCTCAGTTATTGACTGGAACTACGGACCCACAGGTCAGCAATATACCACAACCTAATCATCCTGGCATTTCCCATGGAGCACTTATTGGGGCCATTGTCGGACCAGTGCTTTCTGTGACTCTCGTGGTCCTCGTGCTCTTATTCATGTGCAGGAGGAAGCTCCTTTGGTCCTCAGGACAAAGATTCGAGACAGGTTAGAACAACATGAACGTAGATTTCCATGCATTGAACTCATTGTGTCTAGTTGTTCCTTTCCCGCCTTCTTATGAAGGCTTCTCTCAACTGCATGTGTACCACAAGTCTAGCACAGTACATGAGGAAAATGTCCAAATACCTCTTCCTGTAGCTGGACTGTCGGCTACTTCTGACGGAGTTGCGGATACACACAAACATGCACGCTGGTGGGCGCACATTTGGCGGCGCTCAGAGGCTATAATTCGTACGTTCCTAATCTTTTGATCTACGATCACTGTGATGAATCTGCGAAAAGTGGAAGCTTTCCCATCCAACTGGAATCCTTCAAGTTACAATCAACCAGTGGTTCAACGGAAGCCTCCCCTTCCCAGTTCCTCGTATGCTGAACGGCAAACATCACGAGAGAGTGCCACCAGTAGCACGAACGAGACAATCGTCGCTGATCCGCGAGTTCAAGAGCTGGAAGAACTTGTTTTTTCACTTCAGCAGGAGATTGAAGAAACACGTCAGGTTTTCGGAGCACAGAATGGGGCACTCATGAGGGAACTTGTAGAAGGCCACAGTGAATCAGCAAACAAGCTTAGCCAGAAAGAGAATCGTAGTGTCAGTATGACAATGTCGGAAACAGTAGTGTGATTACTACGATTGAAATAGTCCTTGGACAAATGTAATTTCTGACGTGTGACACAGCCATTCAAGTGTGTGCGTACAATCTAGATATCTATGATGAGAGCAAGCCCTGACGAGGAGAGGATGAATCTGTGCGATCGGCGAGGGTGAAGTCACATAGCTCCTCATAACCAGGGCGCGGTTGCAAGCAACGTTCTTGTCTCGTGTAAGTACTTGGATGCGTGATTTTCTCTTTTGTGACTCGGGATGACCGATGATTAATTGGTATCCTCAACTTCTCATCACCGTGACGACATGTCATGTATGACTTGTTGATGAAGGATATGACTAGCAACACTGGCAAGACTGTCGCGTCATAGTTATCGTCATAACTACGTATGTGTTTCACGCATATTGTTATTTTTCAAATTTATTTCTATTATACGATAACTTCCTATTCAGTGGAGTCTCCAACGACCTCCAACTGTTTCATACTTACCGTTAGTCATAATCAGCGATTTGCCTGGGGTTACAATCATCTTCGATTGTTTAACTCCAGGTGAGGTCGTTTTTTCTTTTGTTTACTATACGTACTAAAATCATCGTCGATTGTTAAACTCCAGTCGTTGTACTATTTCGTGCTCAAATATACAGTATTTGCGATATGCTGCGTCACTTGTTCCGAATCATGTTTAATAACATCAACATCTCTTCCTGTGGCGACGCTGACAAACGAGTTTCCATGGGAGTCCTTCCATCATGTGGAGCTCATATCTCTTTCTAATGCCGTTGATGATTTATTTCTGAGGTCCTGCAGTGAAACCTCAAAAATTCCGAGATCTAGAATAGATCGAGGCCTTCATCTGCAGCTTTTTGTCCTCAAAATTATCAATTTATTTGTGTTTGTTTGTTTTATGCTTATGTGAACTGCAGGCTATCCTGTTGCTCACGTAATCTGCTTGTTGAGTCCTTACCACTGCTGAGGCTGGAATGTATTTCCCCTGGAAAAAGTGACAAAGAAAGCTGTCATGCTACTTCCACGAGCTACGCCTCGGGCCTTCGGCCCGAGTCTTAGCAGTGGGGAGCTTCGCTCCCTTGGGGGCTTCGCCCCCAAACCCCCTCTTGATCCCACCCCTAACCTCGCTTCGCTCGGTCAGGGCCTCGGTTGGCCACTCAAAGCTTCATTCCAGCCTCAACCTCGCTTCGCTCGGTTAAGGCCTCGGTTGGGGGACTCAAGGCATAAGCCAACTCAATGCTTCATTCCAGCCTCAACCTCGCTTCGCTCGGTTAAGGCCTTGGTTGGGGAACTCAAGGCATAAGCCAACTCAAAGCTTCATTCCAGCCTCAACCTCGCTTCGCTCGGTTAAGGCCTTGGTTGGCGGACTCAAGGCATAAGCCAACTCAATGCTTAGATTACTTTTGAGCAACTTGATGTGCGATACAGTAAGTGTAATCATTCAATTCAAGGCTTGATTACTTTTATGCAACTAACTTGATATATACAATCTAAATATACAGTAAGTGTAATCATTCAATAATTGACTAACTTGTATACAATCTACTGATAACTAATTCTACTTATAACTGTAAACCATTCAACATTTCAATTCAAGGCTTAGATCACTTTCATACAACTAACTTATAT
This sequence comes from Termitomyces sp. T69sscA, assembly GCA_017657225.1. Classification (NCBI taxonomy): domain Eukaryota; kingdom Fungi; phylum Basidiomycota; class Agaricomycetes; order Agaricales; family Lyophyllaceae; genus Termitomyces; species Termitomyces sp. T69sscA. Next base: position 21 of record JAGGAQ010000561.1, on the reverse strand, counting down.
ACTATCTACTAATACCTAAAT
>JAGGAQ010000560.1:0-12793 GCA_017657225.1 Termitomyces sp. T69sscA | reverse complement strand
GCAATCCGGAACTTCTTCTACCCCGCACGTCGAGACGCCGCACGCTAGAGGGGGGGTGATGTCAGGGGACTTCCATTTGATTTCCATTCTTGAGCACATCCTACGCCACCCCCGGGACCCCCGGGACTTGCCCTAGACCTCCGGGACTTGTTCTAGACCCCCGGAGATCTCCGGAGGTCATTTCCTTTTTTGGAAATCCCCAGAACTTCACGTCCCTCCTGTTCGAACATTACCCAAGGTTAAGGTTAGCTCCGGTCACCTGTACAGTTGTTCCCATGCCTCCGCCGCCTGCTGATGCGCCGCGCCAAGCAGCAGGGAATCCTTAGACTTGTTCTCTTTGGATTTCCCTCTGCTAGGTGATTAGTACCATTGTGTCATTGATTACCCTGTCTAATACAACTTTGGATTTCCCTCTGCTAGTTGTGTGATTGAGCCGCAACTCCCGGAGGTCACCCTTACACTATCCCCATCGTATTGGGACTACCCTGGCTATGTGATGTCAACTTCAACATTGACTGGAGGGACCTCACTATGAAGTTCTCTGGAGCTAGTGCTTGTTTTGCCACCATCCACCTCTGCCTCCAACCTACTAATGACCCCAGCAAGGCCAGAGTTACCGGCACTTTGACAGCACCCCTGGGCAACTCTGGCAACCTCCCTCCACCTTGACATGCCCTGGGCGCACCCCTGGCCTTTCTCCTCAACCTCCTCTGCAATAAGTATAAAGGCCCTAACTACCCTGCTGGCGTTATCAGCATGACATGTCTCAACCTCCACCGCTGCCCTGCACAATCCCTGAGTCTCACCCTAAGCCCCAGTGCTGCGACCTGCCACTGGGACCCAGGCCTGAGCCTTGGGGCCTACCTACTGCACAGTATATAAGTTGTAGAGTAGCAAGTAGTACTCTAGTCTTGATATTACTGTACCTCTCATATTGTTTCATCATGTTTTGTCTTTGTCTCATAGTCTCGCATGTTCTGGTCTCTGTTTTTTGACTCTGCTCCATTTCTTATCATACTTGTCTCATATCTGCTCCTATTTGCCGCTTCTACTCGCCTTGTACTCTAATTCCATCTCTGCTTTACTCTTCATTTCTTTGCCAACCTCTAAGTTCCCCTTGTCTTTTCTGTCTCCCGCCTCAAATCTTGACTTGTTCTGTTTCCACCTCCCTTATCTTATCTGGACTCTTTTCCCTTTTGGCTTGCTTAATCACTGCTCCTCCCACTTCCATCCCTGGGACTTGCTAAGTCCCCGTTGATGATACCCAAAATTGTACCAAGTGGTGTCTGGGTAGGCAGTCACAAGGTGGTTAGCGTTGGGCTTGCTAGTTGAGGTGAGCCAGGCAGGGTCCCAGAAACAGGTTAGCGAAGAACAGTGGTAAAGAGGTAGTGAAGAGAAGCTTAGTGTAGTTGCCAAGGGTTGTATGCCTGCCGCAGTTGCAAGGCGTAAGAATTCCGAGTACGCTGGTGTAGGTCCAGCGGCAGGACAAAGAACACTATACAAAAGTGCGCTTGGCGTAGAGTAGACTTAGAAGAGACTAAATTGGGCTCTAAAGCCCAAGCGTAAGAGGTGACGGTGAAGGTAACTTGTTATTTTGCAGGCTATAAGTACAGTATATATAGTAAAGTGTAGGCGAGGTCGCCGTTGGCGACCCTTGAGGCGCTAACATGGGGAACTAGTAAGTAAATAGTAGACCACAATCTTTTATATAGGAAAATGTCCATCAGCTCTTAGCGACGCCTAACGGCGTCAGTCAAGCTGTCTGCCATGTCAAAAATGCCAAAAGTAAGTATGGAATCGACCAAATGTCAATATAGTGGAATGATGGCAGTTACTAGGGAACAGCGGCAATGCTGGCAAAACCTCGGGGTCAAGAAAATAAATTAGAAAATAAAGTAAATAAATCGAAAGATACTGGTGAAAAATACGCCAAGGGTGGGCCAAGGGTTCGAACCTCCGCTTTTGAGGGGGTGGCCAGTAATCCATTGGGCGCGCTAAGCACTAATCTGTCACGACCCGCTACTGACCCCCGGGACTCCAGCGCTCCCAAAACCACCCCCACAACCGCCCCAGGCCCGGACCGCTACCCGGCCAACTCCCCCGGCCATCACTGGCCATCACCACCTGTCAACGCCACAGCCACCGCCACTCGCGGCACCTCCTGGCCATCACCGCCGTGACCGCCACATCAGCGCCGGGTCTCGGCTATCACGTCACATCAGCGCCGGCACCACCCATCACCCCCGACCCGCGCCGAGACCCCCCATCACGCATCATGATCACGCATCACTGCCGCCGACCTCCGCTCGCCACGCCCCGCTCCCGCTCCCTCCTCACCGCCCCACCACCACGTGTCTCTACGCTTCCAGTACGAGACCTCCGCGCCGTGCGACATGTCTTAGCCTTGCCCCATCCCGCGCGGCCCCTGGGTCTCATCCCAAGCCCCGGCGCCGCGACCCGCTGCTGGAACCCGGGCCTGACCCCTGGGCCATACGTACTACGTAGTATATAAGGCGCAGAGTAGTAAGTAGGTACTCTAGTCTTGATATTACCGTAACCCTGTCTTGTTTGTTGTGTTCTCGTCTCTGTTTGTCTCTCTTGTGCCCCGGTTTCATTACTTACTTGCTGCTTTTCTCATACTCGTCTCGTCTCGACTCTTTGTCTCGTCTCAACTCATCTTGTACTCTCAATCTATTCTCGTTGTCCTCTTTTCTCCTTTCTACTCTAAGTTCTCTCAACCTTTGTTCCCGGCTCTCTCCTCTTTGACTTAATCATTTCCATCTCCCGCTATCTTATCTCGACTCCTTCCCCTTTTGGTTATCCAACTTCCCCAACTCTGATTCTATCCCCGGGACTCACTAAGTCCCCTCGTCTGCTTTTCTCTTGATCCCCGGGACTCGCTTGCTCCCGGCACTCGCTCGTCTCGTTCTCTCGCCTCCCCAGGACTCGCGCCGACCCCCGGCACTCGTCCTTCCCCCTCCCCGGCACCCGTCTCCCCCACCGGCACTCCCGGCACCCTTCCATGCACCCTTCCCCACCCCGCTTCGGTCTCCTACACCTCGCGCTACTCCTGGTGCTCTGTGTTTGTACACGGTGAATAGCCATAAGGTGGATTCGCCCAGTAGACTGAGCCCCTGAGGTCAGCGGAACCTGACATAATCCATGCGGTTGTGCCAGGAAAATTGTTAGTATGCCTCTTGATACAACCTGGGTCTTATCATCTCCTCCCAACTGAAAAATTGACTGTCCTCAGTCAACTCCTAGCGATCACATGTTGCGGGTCCGTGTGCTAATGGTCTGTATGCAAAGCTTGAGCGTATAAAAGGTTTAGTGGTCATTTTGGTACTTTGTTACTTTTTACCCCTTTTCATGTCAACGCCTACTGCTGACGCTTTTCTTGCCTCCGCTTCATTCATCATGCACACCAACCTGCTCCTGGCGCAAGTCCAAGGCCTGGGTGCTGAGGCACCCCATAACAAGGTTGAGAGGATGATGCGCTTATGGCAGAAGTGGCGCACGATGCAAGGGAGTGGGATCATGTGGGAGAGAGACAGGGAGCTGTTGGTGTGGTGCATGGCACAGTACCATGACAACCTTGGCGTGGAGTGGTTGGTGCCCTTTGCTAATGATTTTGTAAGTTTTGATAATGTTGCCAAGCGCTGCGCTAACAAACAGTTCCTAGGTGCCTCCTGCTCCCTCTTTTGATGAGGAGTTGGAGGCTTTGTTGGTGGGGGAGGAACCCTTGGTGGTAAGTACGGCCACCAAAGGGTAAGTCTTTCCTTACTAATTTGTTTACTTAGCTTTGGTCTGACCTGTCTCCCCATAGTAAGGAGGCAGTAATTGCTCCCCTTGTGGAGCAAGATCTGCGACAACAGGAACAATTCTGGCAAGATGTCGCCAAGAAGTCCAAGGCTAACACGCAGCGGCGCATCGCCAACAGTCTGGAGGCCTTGGCGTATGAAGGATTGGGTCTGGGAGAGGTTACAGAGGCTGGTGAGGGTTCCTGGCAAGGGCAAGAGGAGGAGGAGGAGGAGGAGGGTGCCAAGGAGATGACACCTGACACCTGACACCACAGCTGGCACTGCTACGGGAGCGGCAATACCAGTGCCAAGGAAGGCTCCCATGGGTGGCGCCAAAAGACTAGCGTTGCCCACTAAGAAGGGGTCCCCCACCAAGCCATCTGCCAAGTGCAGGGGTCCTTCGGCACCAAGATATGAGGTAAGCGGCAAGCACACTTCCAAAACTTACTTGTTTTCTGATCCTTGGTGACAGGTGCCAACGCAGGAAGACTTCTCTGACAAGGAGTTGATGCGTCTCTTGGTGCCTAAGTGGGCAGAGGCTGTGGTGGACATGGGGGTGGAGGCGGGTGTAGTTCTGAAGGAGACCAAGGGGAAGGTGACGGTGGCAACACACTTCTTTTGGTAGTGCAATAAGTGCTGGGCGGACAACAACCCAGAGGAGTGCTGGTACCCCATGGGCGCTCCTCCATGCTTCAGGTGCGCAGCCATGAAGAGGCTGTGTACTCTTGACAGCGCCAAGACCCAGGAGTGTGGCAATGCCCCCGACTCAATGGTAGAGAAGACTTACAACCAGGCAGTGCTGGTTAGGAGGGCGTGAGCGATGGTGGAGAAGGCGTGGGAGGCCAAGGTCTGAGGGAAGACTGTCAGCATCAGCAAGAAGAGTTTGGCACTGCCAACGCGCCAAGGGGATGAGGAGGAAGGGAGCGTCAAGAGCAAGCGGAAGGCTTCCCCACTCTTGTTGCCAACAGAAAAGGGGAAGAAGAGGGCAAGGATGGTGTCACCAGCGGCGGTGACACCAGAGGTAGAGTTGGAGGCAGACGACAAAGGTGAGGTGCACCGCCTTAGCGCAGCTATTGAGGCCAGCAAGTTGGTGCCGGGCACAGAGAACTTCGCGGGCCCAAGTCACCAAGCGGAGGTGCCTCAAGACGTTGGTGCCCTGCTGGAGGAGATGGAGCAGGATGAGGCTGAGGAGGGGGCTGAGGTCGGGCCGGAGGCAACTCCCTAGGTGCAGCCTTGGGGATGGGGGTCGCCCCAATGGTCATGGTTGCCAGAGTGGGGTGCCAACGATCCTGCCACATGGGATGTCTCCTCAGGCAATGAACCTGAGTCCTGGAAGCCTAGGTGCAGGATAATGGCAAGGATAAGTTCTCAAGTCTGCGGCTTATTCATTACAATACTTAGCGTGTTTTTAGTTTGACCCTTGTTGGACTTCCCTGCCAGCGCCAAGGGTGACCGGGGAGGCCTTTGAGTGGCTGGAAGAGGACTTGGCGCACCCAGTAGTGCCTCTCCAGCCTACCGCATTCTTGGAGAGGATGAGGGCATAGGCTGCCCATATGGAAAGGCTTTTGGAGCAGGAGAGGGAGGCGGTATAGGCAGAGTTGATGGGCTTGCACCTGCAGTACTCGACGTTGCGGCGGAGTGTAGAAATGCTTTGCGACTACCAAGAGGACGTGACACAAGCGCTAGAGTAGCAGGAGGAAAATAACATCCAAGAAGGTGACCTCCTCCCCTTGCATGACTCCAGCCTCCCGTCCGACGATGACTAGGTGCTAACTTCTGTTGGTGTTTAGTTTATAATTTGTTAAATAATGTAATAGTTTTTGAATAGCTTGTATTGTATAGTGTAGAATCAAATGGGACTTGACTCCTTTCCCAACGGTGTGAAGCAAAAAGGGTAAGGGGACTTTTCAAACAAGTCAGTGGGTAGCATAAGAAGTAAAAGTCTATAGCGTAGTAAATGGAGGGGTTATATGAATAAAGTAAAGGAGTGACTTAGCGAATTGTAGATGAATAGATATTTAATGGCCTTCAGGGAACACTCAGTAAATCATCATGGCGAAAAACCCCTTGGTGGTGGTTTGCACATAGCGCCGAGCGCTAAGGCCCTTGGCGCTGCATCTTGTAAAATAATAAGTAAGTAAAATGACTGTCTGTGTGTTTATTGATCAAAAAAAAAATGGAAGAATCATGGATAAGGAATGAAATAGCTTAGCGCTTGTTGTGAATTGGCGCTTATTTGTTGTCTTCTTCTTCTATTGTGGGTAGGTCTTCATCATCCAACAAGTCTGTTTCTTCAAGTTCCCTTAGTTTGGTGGTGTCTATGTCAAGGGCACTAAGCAGCAAGTCAATGTGTTTGTGGGCCAAGTAAGGCAGCAAGCAGAAGGCGGCAACCGGCCTATGTAGCACAGAGCCGTCCAGTTCACAAAGGATGTAGGTGCCTCCTCTATTCCTGGAGACGACTACAAGCAGGCCAAGGTATCGAGGACACATCTTCTTGTTGTGTGTGGTTTCAATTTTGGAATTGCGCAGAAGGACTAAGGCAAAGTCATAGTCCCTGATGGTAGCACTGTGATCAGTTTCAAACCTTAGCGCTGCTTTGCGCCTGGCGCTGAAGACAGTTTTGTGTAAGCGTGCTAAATCTTCTTGGCGATGTTGCAAATCTATGGCTCTCCTGGCGACCAAGTCGGTAGAGGATAATATGCTGTTGGGTGCTGGCTGTAGGTAGGTGGCTTCAACTATGTCAGCAGGTAGTAAGAGGTGAGTGCCAGTGGCTGCGTAATAGGGTGAGCATCCCATGCATTTACGGATTGTTACACTTTCAGACCAGAAGACTGAGTAAGTGGCTTTGCTCCATCTGTTTTTGTCGCCGTCTACTGCCTTGAAAAGGGCTTGATGCACATCAAAGTGTGGGCACTCCACCAGTCCATTAGCGTGTTTGTTATAGCCGGAGATGCATATGTGGTGAATATTATATTTCTTGGCGAGGTATGTTAGCACTTTTATGATTGGGGCTCTATTGTTGGTTACTATCTCTCTTAGCGCACCCCAATGGCAGATGACATCTTCAAAAAGCCACTTAGCAATAGTGTCAGTGTTTTCCCGCTGAAGCGTGCGGAACTCTGGCCAATGGACTAGCGAGCATCTCCCCTGAATAATGTACTTGAAGCGTCTCGACTTGGGCATGTGCATAGTGTTGATATAGATTTTGCTGAATAGTGTGGCTGGCATGGCGACTGTAGGCGGTATGAGGAGCTGGTGTGTTTGCTGTACCTGGCAAAGATGACATGTTTTAACATACCATGCAATGTCCGCTTGCGCTTGAGGCCACCAGAACCTCTCTAGCAAGGTAGCCCTAGTCACGTAGAGACTGTGATGCCCTAACTTGTCATGCATAGTGTGGAGGATTCATAGGTGACCATCTTTCTTGACCACCAACTTGTGGGCACTATCTTTATTTTGGCGCCAAAGACGATTGTTGCTTAGGAAGAAGTTGGTAGCGTAGCAGATGAAGGATTTATACTCATCGTCTGTTAGCTGAGGAGGGCGCTTAAGATCATCCATCCATTGGCGCATCAAGTCTAGGCGGCGGTCTTCTTTGGCTGCCTTGGCACTCCTGGGGACTGCGTCATAGGTAAGTTTGCTACTGTCTTCTCATAGTGGCTGGGGTTCTTCTACTACCCAGACTGCTGGTCATTGTGTGTAGGTGTTTAAATCCTCGGTGTAGAAGGTGTCGATTGTCAGAAATGGAGTTGGTGTATAGGGTACAATAGGGTGGAGAAGGGTGTTAGTTGGAGTATCAGGTTGTAAGAGTCTGATGGGGGGCTGAATTAGGTGTATGAATCCATGTAGTCTGTCAATCCAGTCACTAAATTCATCGTCGTCGCTAAGGTCTGGTTTGGGGTCGCCAGGCTGCCTGGGTCGCCTAGATAGTCCATCGGGTCCATGGAAGGTACCTTTAACGTGAACTAACTCAAAGTGGAACATAAGGATAGCTACCACCCATTGGTTCATGCTTGCTGACGGTTGAATGTCTGGGTTCTGGAGCATACCCTTGATGTACCTGGCGTCAACTTCCACTATAAGGTTTAAGTACAGTCTTAGCATCTGGAACGCTCAAAACAAGCCGTAAAGTTCCAGTTTTGGCTGGCTATAGCAGGATTCACGGTCATTTAGAGTAATGGAACCAAAGCGATTATAGCGCCTCTGTTTACAGTTTTCGCTAAGGCATTGATAGAGGTAGAATCCAATGGCAATGTATGAGGTGTCGACGGCAAGGATAATGGGATCAGGTGAGGTGTAGTCAATGGGTACAAGTGGCTTAGCATCCTGGAGCGCCTTGACAAGATCTCGTTGGGTGTTTACTTGATCAAGTCCAAATTCAAAGGGCTTGTTAGCGCAAGTGAGTTGGGTAAGGTGGTGTGTGCGGTGTGCAAAGTTCTGAATGAACATGCGCAGTACTCCCACAGTCCCCAGAAAGGCGCGTACTTCTGAGAGATCATGACAAACCCCCCCAGCGCTCCAGTAGCACTAAGCAAGACTTGTCGGGAATGCATCCCTGGGGAGTGCAGACATGGCCTAAGATTTTGAATGTTGGCATGCATAGAACTAGCTTGTGCCCAGAGAAGGTCCCACCGCAGTACTTCATCCGCTGTAATACTCTATTAAGAAGCTGGAAGAAGTCCCATAGTGCCAAGTGTATGTTAGAATTGTCAGGATGCTTAGCGGGGATGCCATTAATGAGTCGCCAATCTTTTGGTCCCTTGGCACCTACGTCATTAATGAAACAGAGAACAAATTCAGGGATTTTGGGCTGGAGTATGTAGGTGACATCGTCATGAAAGATGGGTATGGAATTAGTCCACCCCATGGGAAGGGTAACCAAGCGAAGGGCTCCAAAGGGTGTCTGGAAGGTGGTAAGGTCTTGGGAAGTGGGATGAATTAGCCGTTTGTCATAGCCAACATAGAGGTCCAGAGTTGCGCCACAGATCCGGCCCGCAAAAGACTCCGCTACATGGTCCAGGAATGGTGGCACACCTGAGTGCCGGATAGTGACCCTATTTAGCAGTTCTAAACTGTGTACAATGCAAAGTTTACCATTCTTTTTGAGTACACAAAACCAGCGCAAGCAGTAAGTGCTATTTGATGGCTCATAGATGCCTGCTTTGATTTTGTCGCGAATAATCTGGCAAACCTCCGCCTCCACGCCTGGGGGAATAGGCCTGTTATGTTCAGTCCACAGTACATGGAGAATTGTAGGGATTATCACCAGCAGGAAGAAGTCAATCCTAAAACTTCCCCTTTCTGTGTCGTCCCACGCAAAGGCCTTATTTTGCTTGGACATCATGTTGCTAAGGACGTCGAGCTCTGCATGGGTTAGAAAGCCGGTGTCGTGGTCCTTGAGAAACTGTTGGCGCCTTTCCTCGGTAAAGTGTTCTCTAGGCTGAAATGGTGGTGGGTTGGGGTCCAAAAGGAGCATGTCAGCAAGAGGGTCGCCAAGGATTTTGCGCTCTATCCTGAACTCCTTGGGGACACTGCTGGCGACGGGCTTGGTTTTAAGCGCTACGGGCTTATACTTCTTTTTGACCTGTACTCCTTTTCTTTTAAGGGTGTTAGTTTGCACGTAAGTGGGGGTAACAGGAATAACTGATTGAGTAAGTCCAAGAATTGCAGGGGAAGGTGAGTGAGGTAAAGTAGTGAGGTATGTATCGGTGGTGGTAAAGGATTGAAAGGTTTCAGATGCTGTAAGGTACAAATATGACAAGGAGGGGTTTTCAAGCGGGGGAGAACTATTAGTGGGATTAGTGTTAGTGATCTGTGGAGGGGAGAGTACTTCAGGATCAAGAAAGGCCATTTTCAGTATACGTAAATTGTCCAAGATATGATCATACTCCAATGTAAGTGCCACATCTTTGTGATCATTGTTGGCGCTAATCACATCCTCAATGGTGGATGTAAACATGAGTGACGATGCTCATCTAAGCGCTGGCACGTAAAGAGTGGTTCCTTGCCATGCAGTCCTTTATTCCTTCCCCTGGGGAATGTAGACACCGTGCGCCTAAGGCCAGAATTTGGGTCGCTAATGGTCAGGGTGGTTTCTTCATTGCTAAGGGTCCATACTATTGATTGCGCTAAGATGTCAAAAGGTCAGCCAAGAAGAAGGTTGTAAGCGGGTAATCGGATGATATGGATTTGGAAGTAAAACATTACGTCTCCAATGGTGCAGAGTACATTCTTGGTGAGCCTTAATGACCTGTCGACGGTGCCATTGGCGCTCTGCATATTGAGGACTATGCTGGAGTCATATATGAGACCCAAGTCGCTTGCTACCTCAGCCACCATAGAGATGATCTGTGAGCCACTATCAACTACAGCCTCCACTTCAGTGCGATGGTCAATAGTCATCATTATTGAGCATATGGCTTGGAAGTCGTGGGCTACCGTTAATATGGCCGGGTCTTTGTCAGCATTGAGGGATTTCACATAGGTTTCAACGAAGTCAATAGAAGTGGCGTTAGTGACTTCAGCTGGAGTTAATGATACTGCATTGGTGCTTAGCATGAGTGGGGTGTCACTGGTGACTGAGAAGCCTGGCAACACGTCGTTCAATTCATCCACCACTGCTACTCCCGTGGCTACCTGGCACTTAGGGGTTACCACTGTCCTCATCTGGTTCCTGATGTCTGGTGCAATGCTGCATAGTTCCTCCACTAATAGCGTAACGGCTAACTTCATAATGCGTGCAAATACTTGGTTGGATTTCTCAATGTTATAGACTGGCGCCGTAGGTTGGTAAGTGCCATCAGTGCGCTTGTCAGGGGCACCAAAGTTTTGTTGCGCTGGAGGCTGATAACGGTTATTTTGAGTCCAGAATAGGGGTGAAGTGGTGGCAAGGGATCAGGAACGTTAGCGATGGGTGGCGTGTTGTTGGCAAGAGCAGTGCTGGTAGGGGTGGAAGGGGCTTCTGGTGCAGGCGGAGCAGGATCATTGGCGACGGTCGCCATGGATTTGTAGCCCTTCAACGGCTGCTTGGGCCTTGGCACTTCTACCCCATCAAATACCTGGTTCTTGAGAGCGTTTAACTCCATCTCCAGAGCTGCTATATGACTTTTCTTTGACAAGCCTCCCTTATCACCAACACTATCCAAATGTAACACCTCGTGGATTAACTGCTGCTGGATGTGTTGATCTGCATCAGGGTTGGCATTGCCGCTAAGGGTACCTGTGGCCACGTTGCCAGGGTTGCGCCTGTGCCATTTGTCGACTCTTTCTTGGTAGGACTTGAGCTCCAAATAGTTGGGGATGTTGGCGCCAGTAGAGAGGACTACCTTGCCATCTGTACCACGCCTCACCCGTCCTAAGCAGATGTATTGTTCCAGGGTGTTGCACCATCCTCTGCTCATGGTGTGGCCTAGTTCACCACAAAAATGGCAAAGACTGTTAGCAGCATTAGGAGTACAAGGGGTACTGAGCTGGGTATTAATCATGGTTTCAATTTGTGTCATAGCTGATGTGACTGCAGCGCTAATGGCGGCTTCTATGTCTTCCTTTTTGATGTAACTGTCAGTAGTGACTGTGTTGTTGGTGGCCTGTGGCTGGGTTGGGACCGGTAGGATTCCCTTAGCGTGGGGTATGCCTAAACTTGTGTCAGTACCCTTTAGGTGCCAGTTACCTGCCTTGTAAACGTCTTTAACATTGTATGGATCCTCGGAGTGATGTGTCAGCTTGAGAATTTCTAGTCGCCTAGCAATCTTTGCCCATAGCAAAGTCGGAATTCCTTGTTGGAATAAGCGTCGTTCCTCATTAGCGTGGATCTTGCCATGCTGGAGTAACCACTGGGAGATCTTTTGGAATTTGCGGTAGTACATCGAGAAGGTGCCAAGGGTATACGCGCTAAGATCAAAATTGTCTTGGACCAACTGGTGAAGCTCATTCACTGTGTAGCGTGTAGACTCTTCAGCGCTAGGGTACAAGTGGATTACAGCTTCCTTCCAGTTTTTGTAAGATATAGCGGTAGCTGCTTGGTCGCCAACAGGTATAGTGGTTGCCGCAAACTCAGGAAGGCCAGTCCAAGTTTCAGCTGTGTTGTATGTGACATATCTTGCCGCATATTCCTTCATTTGGGTGTGGTTGGTAATGGCGCAGTTGTCAGGTTCTGCTGACCTCGGGGGCTCAGTCTACTGGGCGAATCCACCTTACGGCTATTCACCGTGTACAAACACAGAGCACCGGGAGTAGCGTGAGGTGTAGGAGACCGAAGTGGGGCGGAGAAGGGTGCGTGGAAGGGTGCCGGGAGTGCCGGTGGGTGAGACGGGTGCTAGTGAGGGGGAAGGACGAGTCCCGGGGGTCGGCGCGAGTCCCGGGGAGGCGAGAGAACGAGACGAGCGAGCGCCGGGAGCGAGCGAGTCCCAGGGATCAAGAGAAAAGCAGACGAGGGGACTTAGTGAGTCCCAGGGATAGAATCAGAGTCGGGGAAGTCGGATAACCAAAAGGGGAAGGAGTCGAGATAAGATAGCGGGAGATGGAAATGATTAAGTCAAAGAGGAGAGAGCCGGGAACAAAGGTCGAGAGAACTTGGAGTAGAAAAAGAGAGAAGAGGACAACGAGAATAGATTAGAATTACGAGACGAGTGGAGACAAGATAGAGAGTTGAAATGAGACGAGTACGAGAAAAGAAGTAAGTAATGAAACCGGGGCACGAGAGAGATGAACAGAGACGAGAACACAACAAACAAGACGGGGTTACGGTAATATCAAGACTAGAGTACCTACTTACTACTCTGCGCCTTATATACTACGTAGTATGTATGGCCTGGGGGTCAGGCCTGGGTTCCAGCAGCGGGTTGCGGCGCCGGGGCTTGGGATGAGACCCGGGGGCCGCGTGGGATGGGGCGAGGCTAAGACATGTTGCGTGGCGCGGAGGTCTCGTACTGGGAGCGCAGAGACACGCGGCGGTGGTGCTGTGAGGAGGGAGCGGGAGCGGGGCGTGGCGTGCG
>JAGGAQ010000559.1:0-12806 GCA_017657225.1 Termitomyces sp. T69sscA | reverse complement strand
GCATACCGCCCTGATCGGCTCGGGTCTCTCATCGGCTGTTCGCACGCGGGGCTCACTGACCATGTCGGCGGTCTATGATAAATTAAATCCAAACCATGTTTCTATGTGAGTACCTCACCTTGCCATATTTGAATATGTTGGAATCCGAGAGGTCAACCTATATGTGAGAAGTCTGATCCTCAGTCTGTAGTGGAAATGACTGAGGGTATTGTCATATGTAGTACATGTAATCAAATCTCGCTTTTCTCAGTAATGACAATGGTATGTGATATTTGTGGAATGTTGAAAGGGTCAAACAGGGTTGGCACACTTATGGTGCCCTTCACCCGAGATCTCAATAGAATACGAGCTACAACTCATGCCTTTGGCACGGGCCTGATATCTGGTTGGGGGCTTTGCCCCCAAACCACCTACCACCTCGCCTCCACTATACCTCACTTCAGGAGGTCATAGCTCCAAATCCAACTGCTTAAGGAAGGTTCCACCATGATAGACCAAGGTGGAGTTATGGCTCCAAATTGCACTGAGTAACAACTTCTATTTACTATGAACTATGCAATACAATTAAATGTCTATAAACTATATTGTAAACCATTCAAAATTTCCCAGTAGGTGATATTAGTAGTTGTTCTATTTGTATTGTTTTGAAGCAAATCACTTCAATTCTATCTCCTGATGTGCATTTGGAAAGGGCGACATAGAGTTGTACATGTGAGAAAAGCTGAAGGGTTTCCTCAGCCCCAAACTTCTTCTAGAATCAACACTTAATAGCCATGCTGCATGAGCAATCTTATTAGGAGTCTGCTTCAATCTCATGTTCTGAAATAAGTCATGAATCTCAATCTGATCTCAAAGCCTTCCTCTTTTAAAGTGAAGCAGCAATGATCTGCTGCCTGAGTTCCTTTGGAACTACTGGAAGAGTTCAACAAAGGTATCCTCCAGAGACCATGGTAACTCCATCAAAGGGTTTGTCTTTATCCAGAATAAACCTGAAAGCACAATCTAGAGTCTATTGAATTTTTGTGTTGCATTGAAACTTCATTTCAAATAGTAAGTTTGGTGTGTATAGTATCTCAGTGAGGAATTTTCCCCCAAACCCCCCACTGATTCAGCCTCCACTATAACTTCACTTTGATTGATTATAGCTTCAAATTTCACTGAGTAACTAAGGCTCCACTATAATCTCACTTTGCCAGGTGGGATGCTTATGCCACCTCAGAAGTGATAAGCTACAAGGTTGCCAGGATGCATCTCAGGTGTATTTGTGTATACATCATTTTGTTTCTTTATTTTTCTTCTCTTTGCACCACTGTGCTGAAACACTCTTTATTTGATGCTATGAGTGGGTGCATTGTCAGACTAAGCTCAGAATAGGATTAGAAACTGTCCAAAGACTGGTTCCCTTACAATCTCTAGGGGCAATGCCCAGAGTCCTGGAGCTGAGACCTGCAGCCTCAAAGCTTAGCCTAGTATTCATACATAAGCCATAGGGTGGAACTTAGTACAGTAGTCTTGATATGTATTGCTGCATACACACCCCTGGTACTCTGTTTCATGTCTCTTTTCATCTCACACCCCATGTCTCATCTGTTTCATTTCATACTTGTCTTGTACATGTCTAGTTTTATTTTTTCATACTTCATCTTGTACTCTATCTTATATTTCTCTCAATCTAACTTCTTTCTTTCAACTCTTGTCTTGCTTCACTCATCTCAATTCTCTCACCTGATCTCTTGACATCTCCACCTCACACTCCAGTTTCAACTTGGCTCATCTTCACCTTCATTACACCTTTCACCTTCATTACACCTTTCATCTCTTGCTCAGTTCATCCTCCACCTTGCACAACTTACCACACCTTGCATACTTTGTTTGCCATTTTCAGACCTCTTTAATCTTCATTTACCACATTCTTGGCATTTCTTTACTGCACTGGTACCCCCCTGTTCTCCCTAGCAGCCTTGGCTCTTCCCCCCCCCCCCCCCTTGTTCCTTGCTCCAGCACTCTCTTCCCAGAGTTCCCTTACTACAGCTCTGTACTTTGGCTGCTCACACTCACACTTGGAGCTTGTTATACCCTCTGCTGTGCTCATAGTGCATTGTGTTTGCCTAGTAAGGACTTATCCAGTGACTTGAGCCTTCATAGTCAGTGGAACCTGACAAGGGCTGGCTATCTTTCTTGTGTTGATTAACACAGAAATCGGGTGATGAGTCAGACATAATGCATGATTGCGTGATGCATGATGGAAGCTCAGTTGGAGCCAGAGAAGGCTTTGGCATGGGCTGAGAGAAGTGCCAGAGATTGCTGGGGCTGCTGCTGATGTGGTGACTGCAAGTTGTGATGGCTGAGAGGTGCTGAGGGTGGCAGTGGCTGGTGGCAGTGACAGGCAGTGATGGCCAAGGGGCTGTGAGGGTGGCAGTGGTGGTTGCCAAGGAGTTCTGTCATGTAGTGATCTGGGTCTGAGGCATTGTGGGCCTGATTTGAAGAGGTAGGAATCCTGAGGCCAGGGCTAGTGGTGGGTTGTGACAGTATGTAATTCAGTAGTCACCTTCTTAGCACCCTGCACATGTCTGTGATATGTGCTCATGGATTATATAAGACTAACATCTTGTATTCGCAACATATCTAGTCTAATCTGAGGATTTGGTCTGATTCAGCTGCTGTGTGAACCACACAAGATTCTGTAGCCAACAGCTACATGTGCTTAGTTCTTTCTTCTAGGCCTCTTTCTGAAAGCAAACAATGAAGATGATGAAATGCTCATTGTTGTGCATTTAGATATTGAAGAAGATCTCCTCAGCTTCAGCTACAGTGTCAGATATGCCAAATGCACTGGAGAACTCATGAGCAAAGGCCTGCCAGTTGGAAAGTATAGATTGTTGAAGTACAATCAAAGCAACACCATATAGTGATCAAAGGCAATGCCCTGTAAGTACAAGGCAGCAAAGGCAACACATAAGCTATCAAGCTGGAAAGTAATGGGCTTAGCTTGGAACATAGTCAGACACTGAGTGAGGAAGGTCCTCCATTTGCAGGGGTCGCAGTTGTAGAAAAATTCCAGTTTCTAAATGTTGAGCTTGCGTCACAGGTTAGTACATTGTGAATACTGTCTTAGTTGATTTAGTTGTAGAGTGGGAGTGCTGCATTATAGTAGTAATATGGTTGTTACTCCTGCTATGCTGAGGGATGAATGCATCCATTGCTGAGCTCCATTTGCCTGGAGGTTGCTGTTGAGGGGTCAACTGCTTGGAGATGGCCCATTGTTACTTGGAGGTGGTCTTAGGTGGAAAAATATAGGTTCTTTGGAGGGTAGCAGTCAAGGGAGTCAGTCATGATTCATATTATGTCTGGTTCCACTGACCATGAGGGCTCAGATCATTGAACAAGTCTTTATTTGGTGGATGCAATGTATTATACAGCAGTATAAGGAGGATGGCATGTGCAACCCAGTGGTGGCCTGGGCAAGTACCTGCTTGACATGGCTCAGAGTCCCTAGGGAGCAGATATCTACATACTGATTCTTGGAGATGGGTGAGAGTCAATTGGGCCTAGGGCTGATTGTTCTGAGTTTGTTTTATGTAAAGATGATCAATCAAAAACCCCAGCAAAATAAGAACCAATATGCAAAGGTGAGGGTGGGTGGGTGAAAAGTGTTCTTGTGTCTCTTCATAGTCACAAAGATACCTTACCACTTTGCAGCAAATACCTGGATCTGCTGTTGCAAGTTCACAGTGTATGGTTCTCAGAAGCTGTTCACTGGTCACAACTCTCACATGCATCAAAATAGGTCCCTCACTCTTTCCTTCTCAAGGACCACATTTTGCACTCTTGTTGTAAACCCCACAATTTATTTTACAATGTTTTTCCTACTACATTCTTTACTATATATATACTGATTCTTGAAGATGGGTGGCAATTAATTGGGCCTAGGGCCAATTGTTCTGGGTTTAACTCATCTAAGGATGATCAATGAAAAATCCCAAAAGGAGATTAGGCAAAGGTGCAACTGCAAGAA
This sequence comes from Termitomyces sp. T69sscA, assembly GCA_017657225.1. NCBI lineage: Eukaryota > Fungi > Basidiomycota > Agaricomycetes > Agaricales > Lyophyllaceae > Termitomyces > Termitomyces sp. T69sscA. The sequence goes on along the minus strand of JAGGAQ010000559.1, from coordinate 8,791 downwards.
AAAGCCTCAAACTAAGACTACCCACTATCCTACCTCCTCATCACCAGTTTTAGCATTTCAATGTACAAAGGAGCAATGTCTTCAAGGGATCTCCAATACTGGAGGAATGAGTCCAATGACCATCTTCCCATAATTTCACATTGGGAGGAATTCCTGCAATGAGTAGGTTGGTTGTTCCCAGTTTCCTTGCTATTGATGAATTGATTTTGCCTGCATTATCCAAGTACAACACTAGAGGGGTTCCTTCTGATGCCTTGTTGACTATCACATGATTTTGTAATGCTGCAATGGGATCCAGTAAACTTTCTTCTTTCATGATTACCACCTTCTCTCCTTTGGTGCCTCCTCTCTTTGTATTTGGCAGGTGCAGTGAATGAGGCCAAAATGTCCCTAGGTGGGGATTAAACTGTGTTTGCCTCTGCAGCAATATTTCTCCCAATCAAATCTGGCCTCAGAATGATGTGGTGACTATTTCCCAGATGCATGCATCCAACCCTTTCTTCAAATCTAATTTCTTCTTTATGACTTCCAGCATCTCTTCTAACCCTGGTGAACATTCAGGTTTCTTGTAATTTGGAGGATTTAGGCTCTCTGTGCCTTTCAATGTGTACTTCAAGTGAGAACTTCCAGCCCATGGTATGTGGTTTTGGAGGTGCCACACCTTCAATGTTGATATTTTATTTGCCACCATCAAACTTGCCACCTGACCCCCCTTTGATGAAGCAAACAAGCAGAGGTCTTCTGAAGCTGGCAATGACTGATTGAATTGCAAGGCCTCTTCCAGCTTCTACCAAGGCATCCATCATGCATCATAGCCATGCATCACTTCCAGTCCAACCTCTATGCCTCCACAGCCCCTTCCCACTCGCCTCCTTGCCTCATCAACATTTCATCCCACCCATGCTTCCAAAGCAAGGCCCTTCTTTCAGAAGCTTCCTTTGCCCTGCTGTCATGACCCGCTACCGACCCCCGGGACTCCAACCCTCCCAAAACCACCCCCACGACCGCCCCGGGCCTGGACCGCTACCCGGCCAACTCCCCCAGCCATCACCAGTCATCACCGCCACCAGCCACCACCACCTGCGGCATCCCTGGCCATCACCGCCATGACCGCCACATCAGCGCCGGGTCTCGGCTATCACATCACATCAGCGCCGGCACCACCCATCATCCCTGGCCCGCGCCAAGACCCCCATCATGCATCATGATTGCACATCACTGCCGCCAACCTCCGCATGCCACGCCCCACTCCCGCTCCCTCCTCACCACACCACCACTGCATGTCTCTGCGTTTCCAGTACGAGACCTCCACGCCACGTGACATGTCTTAACCTCGCCCCATCCTGCGCGGCCCCTGGGTCTCACCCCAAGCCCTGGTGCCGCGACCCGCCACTGGAACCCGGGCCTGAGCCCCGGGCCATACGTACTGCGTAGTATATAAGTTGTAGAGTAGTAAGTAGGTACTCTAGTCTTGATATTACCGTAACCCGTCTTGTTTGTTGTGTTTTTGTCTCTGTTTTGTTTCTTGCGCGTCCTGGTCTCGTTACTTTTACTTGCTTCCTTTCTCGTCGTACTCGTCTTGTTTCGCCTCTCTGTCTCGTCTCCACTCATCTCATACTTCCAATCTATCCTTGTTGTTCTCCTTTCTCTTTTCCACTCCAAGTTCACTTGACTCTCCGTTCCCGGCTCCTCTCTTCGACTTAATCGTTTCCATCTCCTGTTATCTTATCTCGACTCTTTCCCCTTTTGGTCATCCAACTTCCCCAGTTCTGTTTCCATCCCCGGGACTCGCTAAGTCCCTGCGCTCGATTATCTCTTGATCCCCAGGACTCGTTCGCTCACCGGCGCTCGCTCATCTCATTCTCCTGCACTCCCAGGACTTGCGCCAACCCCCGGCACTCGTCCCCCACCCTTCCCAGCACTTGTCTCAATTACCGGCGCTACCGGCCCTCCCCCACACACCGCCCTCGCCCCACTTTGGTCTCCTATGCCTCACGCCCCTTCCGGTGCCCTGTGTCTGTGTACACGGTGAATAGCACGTAAGGTGTCCGCCCAGTAGACTGAGCCCCCGTGGTCAGCGGAACCTGACAACTGCATGACCTACATCAACAACCATTGCTGCCTTGCATGATTCCCAGACTTCATTGTGAGCTCCAGTGCTGCAACTTGTCACCAGGGCCTGGACCTGTGCTCTGAGGCCTACCTACTGTCTTTCATATATAAGTTGTAGAGTAGTATCTGGTACTCTAGTCTTGATATTGTTAGTACTTGTTGTCCATATTTCCATTTGTTTGTGTCAGGTTCTGCTGATCACAGGGCTCAGTCCACTGGGCAAATCCTTATGTGGTGCACACAATGTCCACAAACGCAACAGTACTGTCAGGAGCATGGAGCATGTGAGACCTGGGCAGGGCCAAGAATGCAAGCAGCAGTTGAGCAAGTGATCACTGGTCATGCCAGAGCAAGAATGCAAGTGCCAATGATGAGGAAGGAGGTTGGAAGACGAGTGCTAGGGTAAGCATGAGTCCAAGGGATGTGAGAGAAGATATGAAGATGAGGACTGGTGTGTGAGCGAGTCCCAGGGCTAGTGGACAGATAGCTGGGGTGAGCAAGGGGATTTAGCAAATCCCAGGATCAAAGGCAGGGGTGTGGAGGTCTAAGCAAGCCAAAAGGGGAAAGAGTTGAGATAAGAGCAATGAAAGGGGAAATGGAACAAGTCAAGACAAAGGCAAGAGAATAGAGAAGAGAAGAGAGACTTAGAAACTTGAGGCAGAGAAAGAGAAGAGAATTTTGATGAGCAAAGTGAGACAAGTAGAGACGAGTATGAGATGCTACTCTATGACTTACAGTGGCTCAAAAAACTGTACAAAGTCTTGATTTTCTTTTCTTGATATATCTGGACACAGCTTTTCTTGAGAACAAAGACTTGAAATATGTCTTGTTTTTTCTATCTGTATCTCAGGGATAATCAAAAGAAAAAAATCTCCTTGCTGTCAAGCAAAAGCATTGGCATTTTTTAACTCTTGTTATCATGTTCTTCTTCCAAATACATTTTATGGAAAACTCAAAAAAAAAAAAGGTTATAATCACATAACATGTTTCTAACAGCTTTTTATCAAGAAACTCTGGGACATGCAGTAATGTTGTGGATTATAATAGGTCAGAAGCACAACAGAACAAGATATATATACTCTTATTAAGATTTTGTTTTTCAATTTCCTCTGTGGTGAAGGTCAAGGTCAAGATTATTTTTGAGTGGTAAAAATTCCTCTATTCTTGTATCTTGTACTACATGACTCAATATGGATATAGTTGGTTCCAAAGCTCAACTTGAGGTTCACTTAAACCTTGAAAATTTTTGCATGGACTTGAAATGGACAATCCTATTAATGACAATAACTGAGGCATTTCTGAGAATAATGTGAGAAGTGCTTGGGTATACCTACCTTTTGCAACATGTCCCCTTTGGGATTACTTCTTGACAGTCAAAATCAGAATGAAGCACACTTTTACACTGGCTGCCATTCCTGATGTAATAATTGTTGAGCTAGATGACAATAAAACTACTTCACAACAACAAGGAAGAGTATCTCAACAAAATTTATGCCTTGCAAGCCTTGATAATTGTGTTCTGCACTGAGCCACTCAAGCACATAGTACATCTCAATATGCCTGCCTTTGCATCGTGTCTGCACCTGTGCACTAGTAGTCTGGCAAGTTTGTATGACAAAATGCTTGAAGTAGCACTGTCCTTGGTCTGAGGTGTAATACTAACAGCATTCATCACATGTGGTAAAGCTATGAGAAACAAATGGTCTAAGATAATCAGAGATAGATGGAGAAAACAGACACAAGAGCTTTTGCAAAGGAAACTTCCTCCTTGATGGGTTATCCACTACATTATTTGTCAAGCAACAAGATCAGAGTCTGATGACTAAGGGCCAAAGTATAGTTGATTGTTCTCCTCATCCCGATCTGAAGTTGTACTGAAAGTTCACTTGTCTTTCATCAGCACGCCAAGGCCCCCAGAACAGCAGTCTTTTGAAGACTAAAATGACATCAAGAATTATCCATAATGTGTTTCAAGGGCCAAGAATAACAGACCTTCATTGGAAAACATTGACAAAACAACTGGACATATGTGTCAGGTTCTGCTGACTACGGGGGCTCAGTCCACTGGGCAAGTACCTTACGTGGTGATCACTGTGTCCACAGATGCAGAGTACTGGTAGGGGTGCAAGGCATAGGAGACCAAAGCAGGGTGGGAAAGGTGTGTAGGGGAGTGCCAGTGATGCTGACAGAGGAGGCGAGTGCCAGGGTTGGTGGAGGACAAGTCCTGGGGGGTGGTCATGAGTCCTGGGAATACAGAAGGGTGGAGCGAGCAAACACTGGTGCGCGAGCAAGTCCCAGAGTTCAATGAGATGACGAGCGCAGGGACTTAGCAAGTCCCAGGGATGGAAGCAGAGGAGCGGAGATGAAGTGAGCTGAAAGGGGAAAGGGTCAAGATAAGATAAGGGGAAAGGAAACAGAACAAGTTGAGACTGGAGACTGGAGATAGAAAAGATGAGAGAACTTAGGATTAACAGAGAGATGAGGAGTGAAGCAGAGTGTAATTAGAGTAGGAGAGGAATAGAAGCAACAAAAGGAGCAGATATGAGGTGAGTACAATAAGAAATGAAGCAAAGTGAAAATAAAGAAACCAGAACGCACGAGAATACAAGACAGACAAACAGAATGAAACAATACAGGAGTTATGGTAATATCAAGACTAGAGTACTACTTACTACTCTACAACTTATGTATTGCATAGTAGGTAGGCCCCAAGGCTCAGGCCCCAGGTTCCAGTGGCAGGTCACGGCACTGGGGCTTGGAGTGAGACCCGGAGATCGTGCAGAATGGTGGTGGGGGTTGAGACATGTTGCGTGGTGTGGAGGTCTTGCACTGAGAACACAGAGACACATGGCGGCTAGGCAGTGAGGAGGGGAGCAGGAGCAGGGCATGGCATGCAGAGGTCGGATCAATGGTAATGCATGGTCGTGATGTGTGATGGAGGTCTCAGCATGGACTGGGGGATGTCAAGTGTTGCTGGTGCCAGTGCTGATGTGGTGGTTATGGGCGGTGTGATAGCCGAGGCCAGCGCTGATGTGGCGGTCATAGCAGTGATGGCCAGGGGGATGCTGGGGGTGGCAGTGGCTGGTGGCGGTGACTGGCAGTGATGGCTGGGGGTTGCTGAGGGGGTTGGCTGGGCAGTCTGGGCCTGGTGCAGTCATGGAGGTTGGTTTTGTGGAGGTTGGTTTGAGGAAGTGGGAGTCCCAGGGCCGGGCTTGAGTCCCAGGGGTCCTGCATTGTACAGTGAATGTATAGAATCTGTGCCTGACAAACCTAACAAGATTGTCAATCTCTTGTCTTTGCTCTTGCTAAATCAGATTTTGCAGGGTTAGATTACGCACGACTCGTGTAGTGGATCCCTTTGTCTCTGTGTGTCACTATCATGCTCTACCCCATACGATGACTGTGCCTACTGGAATTGAACCTATTACTCTGACTCCTGCAACAATGTCTCCAACCTCCAATCAGATTGCAGAGAGGCAAAAGGTGAATAGCTCCTCAAACCCCACTATTTTGTGAGCGGAAAAATTAACCACGACCTAGTCTGGGAAAATCTTGGACAAGGACCATGGAATATGGACTTTGAGCTCTCTATGGTATAACTATAGGAATATGTCTTCAACCCACCCCCTACTCCACACCCCACCTATGAATTGCATGCTCACCATGCCTGGGGCAGCAATAATTGTTTCGCATGTTCCTTTATTATAAGGGTGTTGTCAAGGTCAGAACAAAAGCTCTGTGCAGAAGAATGGAACCCTGTGGTACTCTGTAAATATCTGAAGGACAGGCATGGTGGGGCCATACCAGTCCAACAGGTCTGATTGCTTCAGGAAGCTCTTACCGCTGATTGCTCCTCATCAGAATCCCTCACAAAAACTGCTGATCTGATATTTGAGAAGAATGACCATGCATTCAATGCTGGGGAGTGTCAGGTTCTGCTGACCACAGGGGCTCAGTCCACTGGGCGAGTACCTTATGTGGTGAGCACTGTGTCCACAGATGCAGTGTACTGGCAAGAGCACAAGGTGTAGGAGACCAAAACAGGACCAGAGGCATGAGTGGGGGGTTGCCAATGATGCTGGAATGGAGGGTGGATGCCAGTGAGGGGTGGAGAATAAGTGCCAGAGGTAGGCACGAGTCCCTGGGAGGCAGAAAGAGGCAACAAGCGAGTGCCAGTGCCTGAGCGAGTCTTGAGGATTAACAAATAAAGAGTAGGGTGGGCATGAGGACTTAGCAAGTCCCAGGGATGGAAGTGAGATGAGCGGGGATCAGGTGAGCCAAAAGAAGAAAGAGTTGAGATAAAGGGAAGTAGAAATAGAGCGAGTCAAGACTTGAGGCAAGAGACAGAAGAGACAAGGAGAACTTAGAAGTTGACAAGGAGAGAAAGGGTAAAGCAGAGATGGAATTAGAGTAAGAGATGAGTAGAGATGATGAAGAGGAGAAGATACGAGACGAGTACAATAATAAATGGAGCAGAGTTTTAAAGCAGAGACCAGAATGCACGGGACTACAAGACAGAGGCAAAACATGATGAAACAATATGAGGGGTATGGTAATATCAAGATTAGAGTACTACTCACTACTCTACAGCTTATATACTGTGTGGTAGGTATGCCCCAGGGCTCAGGCCTGGGTCCCAGTGGCGAGTCATGGTGCCAGGGCTTAGGGTGAGACCCAAAGATTGCGTGGGGCAGCGGTGGGGGTTGAGACATGTCACGTGGCATGGAGGTCTTGCACTGAGAACACAGAGACATGCAGCGGCAAGGCAGTGAGCAGGTGAGCAGGAGCGGAGCATGGTGTGTGGAGATTGGGTCAGCGGTGATGCATGATTGGTCTTCGCATGGGCTGAGGGAGCACCAGGTGTTGCTGGCACTGGTGCTGATGTGGCGGTCATGGGCGGTGTGATAGCCAGGGCTGGCGCTGATGTGGCGGTCATAGCGGTGATGGCCAAGGGGATGCCAGAGGTGGTGGTGGCTGGTGGCAGTGATGGGCAGTGATGGCTAGGGGTTGCCGAGGTGGTTGCCTGGGTAGCGGTCTAGGCCTGGTGCAGTTATAGAGGTCAGTTTTGTGGAGGTTGGTTTGAGGGAGTGGGAGTCCCAGGGCCGGGCCTGAATCCTAGGGGTCGGTGCAGGTCATAACAGAGAGGTTACAAAAGAGCTTCTGAAATCCATTGCTATTCTTTATGCGCTTTTGGAGCATTGCTGCCGCTCCCAGATCATATGCCCATATCTGGTCAATCATATCTCACGACCTCACTACTGCAGGCAACATGACAAAGTATGCTCCTCAGGACATTTGCTGTTTCTTGGAGGGTGAGCAAACACTCATTGATGCAGACAAGAGTGGTGCCACATCCACAGATAATGTACCAACTGCCTTTCTGGCGAAAACCTCAAAGTATGATAAATTGGTCTGCAGTGGCTGTAAGTCCAGGAATCGCCCAAACTTTCTAGGACATATGGTGCAGTGGTGCATTCTTGATGGTGGGAGCATGTCCAAAAAGACAGTGAAGGAATCCTGAACAGCTCATATTGCTCACTACGAGGCTCAACACAGAGCAAGGGATAAGAAGAGGACAACATCCAAGCTCACTATAATGCCAACCGGTGGATCTGTCTTCACTGTCAAAGGGGATTCTGACACAATCACTGCTTACATTGCATCACAGAAGGGGATCTCAATACCAAGCCAAAAGACTGAATTTGCGGGGCTGGCATTTGATGTGCTTCCTAATACAGACACCTTGGCATATGTTGAGGTGTTAGAATTTGACACTTTGCTTGCATTTGAGGAGGAGCCGAGAGTGGATATTGATTGGCATAGCCAGAACAATCTCAAGCAAAGTGGAGAAATTGCATTATCTAGCTTGACTCTGCCATTTGAAAACTTGCCATTCTATCTTGATTCTGGTGCAACAGTGCATATATCACCTAATCTCTCTGATTTTGCTACCCGGAACTTAATTCCTGAGCATTCAATTTGTGGCATAGGAGGATCAGCAATTGCTGTGGCAAGAATTGGCAGCATTCGACTACGTGTAGATGGAGGAACATACCTGGAACTTAAAAACACCCTATATGTCCCAAAGTCAGCAGTGAAACTACTATCAATCAGCAAACTTGCAAGAGATGCGGGAATTATGACCATTTCTGATGACTGTGGAGCTTCGCTCAAAAATGAAGACCATGAAGACACTCATTGCAACAGGAACACTAGTCCCCCAGAAAGACCTCTATGCCCTCAATCTTCACATCAATCATGCCCTCACCATCCATACCTCTCCCAGTATTATAATCTAGCACTACAGACTGTACCAATCCCTCATGCAGACGGCCTGGGCTGGATTAGTTGAAGGTATGCCCAAAACTTTCCCTTTGAAACCTCCTAAATGTGTATATTGCATTCTCAGTAAACAGGCATGAATGCCAGTACCAAAGGAGAGGGAAGAAGGGGTTGGGCATAAGGTGACAAGAAGGCTGTCACGACCCGCTACCGACCCCCGGGACTCAGCCCCGGCCCCGGGACTCCAGCGCTCCCAGTACCACCCCCATAACCGCCCCGGGCCCGGACCGCTACCCGGCCAACTCTCCCGGCCATCACCGGCCATCACCGCCCGTCAACGCACAGCCACCGCCACTCGCGGCACCTCCCGGCCATCACCGCCGGGACCGCCACATCA
>JAGGAQ010000558.1:0-12827 GCA_017657225.1 Termitomyces sp. T69sscA | reverse complement strand
TAAGCATCACAAGATGAAGATGAAACATACATTGTGGCTGAATTTTCGAATCCACCGTCAGGGCATGAATTTGCGCGTCAACAGTCTGCTGCGACAAACTCGAGGGATGCGGCATAAAGGACTGCTGCAGTGGCAAAGACGGAGAAGCGCATGATTTGTAGGATTTATGGACTGTGAACCGACATCAGAGATAGGTCCTAAAGGCCGCAAAAGAGTCCCTTCGTACCTGTTTCTGAGTTGTGGTGACCAAGAAGCTGCGAGTTCGCCTAGGTTGACTGAAGATACTCAACCGGTCAGTCTTTTATAGTCTGTAGCTCCGTAAAAGATCACATATTATCGTGTCACGGTCATGACAGATACTAGATAAGTGGGCATAATTTCAATCGGCATGATGACATTTCATGACCTGATATTCGAACCCTGAGCGAGCAGCATCCCAGGGACAGACGGTGGCAAAGGGTATAACTTCAATCGGCGTTACCGAATTTCATAACCCAAGCTTGAGCTGAAATATTGATCATTATTCGAAGCCCTAAGCGAACCGCGATCACAGAGACAGACGGTGGCAAACCTTGTCTGGCGGAAGGAACTCGGAAATTTCAAACGCTTCCTGGTAGATTGGAGGCCGACTGAGGAGGTTTGAATGACAAGGTCCACTTAACTTCTCATGAAACAACGTAGAATTCTTCCATTCAAGAGTTACACTGCGCATATCAAAGCTTTGAATGCCTGCTGTCTATCAATGTTTCAAAAGCAGGGTTCGAGGAAGATCAATCATTGTGGTTCAGTGCAAGTTTGGTTTCCGACACAAATGGCCACGCAGCCAGATCACATTCGTGCGCCAGTAATACAAACCGACCGACCCGCTACTACAAGCATGAGACATACCAAGCTCCTGCTCAGGGTAAACCCGGAATATCTCCAGTGCCACGCTTCTGAAAACAAGAAGAACGTCAATTGTTTCGTAAAGTCATAGATTGATAGCTGCTCATCGCTACATAGGGTCCCGTCTGGCTCGAAGGAGCAATACTCGAAAATTTCACAGAAGACAAATTTTGCTGAGTGAATAGGTAGCAAAGCCTTGTCTACTTTGTAGACTTTGGAACCGGCATCACATGAAGCTGAATTTTGCCAAGTGAATGAGTTTTGTTGAGGAATGACTTATACGAGACTATTTCTCCACGTCTGCCTAATGAGGGACATGATCGATATTTGTTAAACTTTACCTCCAAACGTTAATTATTTTCGCCTAGATGATCTAGATACACATATCGCAGACCCTCAGTCAACAACATCTATACGAAGTGACTGAGGGTAAGTAGATCTACTAAAGTCCTACGTACATATCGACTCACATCATCCTGTAGACTTACTACCGTAACTCTACAGGTAATAAATCAGTCAACAACATCTATACGAAGTGACTGAGGACTTACTACCGTAACTCTACAGGTTATCGGCCCCGTTAGCACTTCCAATACCGTTGAGCCATTGCTCCGGACAAATTGACTCACCACATTACACAACCCTACGTCCACACTACCCCATGTTCACAGTCACAAAACACACCCACAACAAAAATGACATCGACGAACTCATCAAACCCTCCAACGTTCCCCGAAGAAGCACATTTTGACGGCACAAACTACACAACCTTTAAAAACCGGATACTCATAGCAGCATGGAAAGCCAAATGTCGGAACAGACGAGGCACCAGACATAAAACAGACAAAAATAGAAACAAAAGCCACTGAGTGGGTGTCAAAGAACCCCTCGTTGGAGGAATGGGAGGAGAGAGATGCGTGGACGTTAGGCCTGATCATCTACAATACGAAAAATCCTGTGGGGCTAGGCATAAGCATGGACAGCACAGCAGCACAAGCATGGACGACCCTGACGGAGAACTACAGAGTATTCTCCAAGATAGCCGCAATGAACACAGAGAAGCAATTGCATGTCACAGAATTCCAGGACGGGATGGACTTCCGGAAGCATATTGAGGACCTCAGGGAAAAGTGGAGGTCAGCTACTGAGAAGGGAGCAAGAATAGATGACGCAACATTCAGAACTATTCTCATCGCCTCACTGCTGGAATCCTGGAATGCTGTGGTTGTGGGGTTGTATGCTATGATGGCAACAAAGGACATTATCGCTGCTCTCACAATCCACTGGAATCGACTAGTCTCCCAAAAACAGAAGGCAGGAATCTCAGCGACAGCCCTACAGACTCAAACAATCCAAAAACCAAGACTGGTATGCATAAATCCAAACTGTCGGAGATCAGGCCACGTGATCAAGAACTGTTACTGGAAAGGGGGGGGGGTAAGGAGGGGCAATTTCCCCCAAATTTCCAAAATAAAGGGAAAATGTCCAGAACACTGTCAAGTGAAATGCCAAACCATGTGACCACCACCCCAACAGCGAATGTAGCCACATCCACCACAATGCCAAGCCTAGACCAACTGCAAGTCACCTATACACTATCCGCAATAGTCCCAGAAGGTGTGCATACACCAGAAGCGAAACACATACCCACCTATGCTGATTTCAGAGCCACCAATCACTTCTTTGTAGAGAGAAACACGTCCACAGACTACAAAGAACTCCAAAATACCATTCAGGGTTGTGCAGCCCCTAAAGGAGCATCATTCAGAGTAACTGGGAACGGAACAGTAAAAAGGGTATGCAAAACCACCCATGGAACATCAGAATTAGTGTTTTGTAATGCACTCCATGTGCCCAACCTGTCATCAAACCTAGTATCAATAAACCGCTTTGACAAAGCCGGGTTCAATGTAGTCTTTGGCAGAGGACAGGTACTCTTCAGAAATGAAAACGGCAGGGAGGTGCTGTGCAGAACTGAGACTTGCAGAATGTATTCACTCAGCTTGTCAAAAGCGACAGAGAGTCCTATAGTGATGACAGCAAAATCACTCATGAAGCAGACCACTCTAGACGTATGGCATAGGTGGTTTGGGCATGCTAGCGTAAGAAGCATCAGAGAAGCTCTGGTCAAAAACTTGGTGGATGGACTTACCATAAAAGGTGACCTAACTGTGACTGGACTCTGCAAAGACTGCATATATGGGAAGCATGCATCTGGACCATACAATGCGGAGGTCACTCTTGAGGGATCACCAAATAATAGAGTGCATATTGATCTGTGGGGGACATCCAGTACCCCTTCATTAGAAGGTGCACTCTATATGATGGTAGCGGTAGATGGCAGCATGTCATATACATCAGTTTATTTCCTGACCAGAAAAGACGCAAACACAACACTCACAGCACTCACATCATATCATGTCAAATCTGAACGACAGACTGGAAGAAAATTACGAGAGATCAGGGTTGATGCAGGCAGGGAATGGATAAATGAATGCTGGACAACGTACCTTGGGAGCCATGGCATCATCCTACAGATAACAACACCATACACACATGTGCAAAACGGATTGGTGGAGAGGATGAACCGGACAATACTCGAAGGTGTAAGATGCATATTAGTAGAGAGTGGGTTACCAAAGGAACTCTGGCTGAAGCAGCAGCGGCACAAGTCTACACTAAAAACTTACTTCCCACATCACGTCACCCAGGAAACATCCCTAAAGAGGTGTAGTCAGGCAAAAGACAGCGAGTCAACCATCTTAGACCATGGGGCTGCTTGGCTTGGGCTAAGGTTCCAGAAGAACTAATCAAATCAAAATTAGACCCTCGCTCTGTGTAGTAGGATATGCCAACAGTGGCTACCAACTGTTTGATTAGGGTAATTGCATGATTGTGACATCAAGGACGTTATCTTTGAGGAAGGAACTGGGCACAGAGCTCTGACTATCCTAGACATCAAAAACAAAGAATCACAACCTACACCAGCGACTACCCCATTGAGCTCTGCACAAGGTGTACTCACTACCTGCCAACCCATTGCACCAAGGATCCTACCAGGAAACAGCCCGTTACATCTACAAATACCTGATTCTGAACATACATGTGAAGAAACCCAAACAATCACCTCTGACATCACTTCCCAGCATGCACTAACGCTAGCAGTACCCCTACAATGGTTGACCAGGATAGTGAAGCCATCACCAGCCCTTGTCGCTGCCCAAGAGACAATTCAATGGAAAACCGTGGCATGGGCAGGTGGTGAGGCCTGGGCTGAGGACAATGACACACCAACAGCACTGATGGTGGATAACCCATATGCATACTTGTCGATGCTGATAGGAAGTGAGGAAGAAAGTGACCTCAGAGTACCTAAAACATACATGGAGGCAATGAAGAGATTTGTGGGGACCAGCCATGGTGGAAGAGCTCAAGACAATGCAAGACTGGGGAGTGTTTGAGTTGGTAGCGGAGGCTCAGGTACCGAAGGATAAAAACATTGTAGGTTGCCACTGGGTTTATGCAAACAAGTTTAACGCTGAAGGTGATGTCATTTGGAGGAAAGCTTGATTAGTCGCAAAAGGGTCCTCACAGGTAGCTATCGAGGATTTTGATGAAACATATGCAGCAGTTGTCCAACTTGAGTCCCTTTGCATGTCTGCAGATCTAAATAGCATCACCAAGCATGAAGTATATATGAAACTACCACCTGGTTTTCCGGGAGGGGAGGGAAAGTTAGCCAGACTCCAGAAAACTATTTATAGACTCATGCAAGGCAGTTTTGATCAGTACTGGACACTTGATGGAGCTTACAGAGACTTTGGCTACAGAAAATCATGAGCAGACCCATGTGTACATGCAAGAATGGTCAGACAGGAAGCCACAATTACAAACACGTTTAACGATGACACCTTTGGCCTGTCCTCAACAAAGACTGGGGCAAAACAAGCTAAAAGAGAACTTGCACAGATATATGAAGTGAAAGACCTTGGACAACCATTGTTTATTCTTGGAATGGCTATCACTCGGAACCTCCAGACAGGCACCATCTCCTTATCACAAAAGGTGTACCTCATCTGCATTCTTGAAAGATTTAACATGGAAAATTGTAATCCTCAGCACACTCCACTACCATCAGGTATCATTCTCACAAACGACATGTCTCCTAAAAGTGAAGCCAAAAAATTATTCATGACAGATAAACCCTATTGCAAGCTTCTAGGAGCACTCAGGTGGGCTCAGGTAGCCATGAGACCTGACCTGTCTTTCATGGTAATGCTACTTGCCCATTTCCAATCAAACCCTGGCCTGCCGCACTGGAAGGCACTTCTCCATGTCCTTGCCTATGTGAAAGGGACGTTTAATTACAAAATTGTATATTCTCAAGATCTGGGAGAGATGACAAAACCTCTAGGGTACGTCAATGTGGACTATGGAGGGGACCTTGACACAAGGAGGTTGACGTCTGGGTACATCTTCATGATGGTGGGAGGGCCGGAGTCTTGGAGCTCAAAATGCCAACAGACTGTTGCACTGTCAACGACTAAAGCCAAATACATTGCCATGACCAGAGGATCACAACAGGCATTGTGGATGTACAACTTCCTCATGGAAATCAACCTTGAGCAACCGAGACCAGCCACCTTACGCATAGATAATGACTCCTCCATTTCTTTGGCAAAGTCAACTCAAGGTCATGCTCGTGCTAAGCACATTGATATTCAACACCACTATATCTGGGAACGCATCGTGGAAGGCAATATCAAAGTTAGCCACATTCCATCTGCCAAAAACCTCGCTGACATTTGTACTAAACCCCTACCACATGCTGCACATGATTATCTCGTGGGCCTCATGGGACTGAAGAACTATGACAATCATACAAGTCAGGGGGAGTGTTGAGGAATGACTTATATGAGACTATTTCTCCACATCTGCCTAATGAGGGACATGATCAGTATTTGTTGAACTTTACCTCCAAACCTTAATTATCTTTGCCTAGATAATCTAGATACACATATTGCAGACCCTCGGTCAACAACATCTATACAAAGTGACTGAGGGTAAGTAGATCTACTAAGGTCCTATGTACATATTGACTCACATCATCCTGTAGACTTACTACCATAACTCTACAGGTAATAAATCAGTCAACAACATCTATACAAAGTGACTGAGGACTTACTACCATAACTCTACAAGTTTATCTACTTTATAGACCTCAGAACAATAACGTGCACATTATCACACAATCAACTGCTGTAGCAAGAGATGACTAAGCACAGACAATGTGGCCATGATTACACAAGCAGTTGCTGCAGCAAGAGATTACAAAGCACATGTTTGTAATTTGAAGCATCAACAAAATAAAAAACAGTACAAGCAAGTATTGAAAAAGATAATAATAATAATATATATATAAAAAGGAGGATCAGGCAAGATTTACAGACAATAATAATAATAACAGCTGATGAGGAAAGAAATGGAAGGACAAGGATTCAACTTGACTCTCAACAACACAATCACATGAGCTGATCATTGCTGAAAGGAAGCAAGATTCAAAGACAAGGTGAATAGCTGGTGAGTGATAGTTAGTGAGAGTCATTGCCAGAAGGGAGCACAATTTGAAGACAAGAATTCAACAACTGGCTAGCACAACACCTCATGTGACAACACTAATTGCCATAAGGGAGAAAAATTTTAAAACAAGATGGACAGCTGGTGAGTGATAGCTGGTGAGGGTTATTGCCAAAAGAGAGCAAAATTTGAAGACAAGGATTCAACAATTGGCTAGCACAACACCTCATGTGACAACACTAATTGCTGAAAGGGAGCAAAATCTAAAGACAGGTTCATTCAACTAGCTAGCAAAACCATCATCATATGAGGCCAAAGTCACATGAGAGCAAAATTTGAAGATAAATTTTGGTGGGCAAATGGATAGTAAAGCCTTGTCTACTTTGTAGACCTTGGAATCAGTTGATGATGTCATGGTTATGTGCTATTACTAAATATAGGTTTCATTGAGACTTCACTTCTGACTATTATCAAGATGAATTGTTAGTGTTCTGTGTAAGAAATCAAGCTGAGATAACCTAAGATCAAACATGGAAGTTAATCTAAGTGTGTACAGTAAGTTATATGCATTAATAAATAAATGCAAGTACTCATCCTCAGTCTTTTATAATTGACTGAGGGTGTTGTCTAACTAAATGTCTTTATATATGTGTGTGATGGACAATGGTCTTTTGGCTGAGGTGGTCAGACAAAGCATGTGTGATTATGTGAAGGTGTCAGGGGACTTTCTGTCAACTTCCATTTTCAACACTTCACTACATCCTGCCCACCTCCTACACCACTCTCCAGGACCCCCAGGGCTTGCTCGACACCCAGAGATTGCCGGAGGTGATTTCCTTTTCAGGAAACCCTCAGAACTTCCCACACTCCCTGTTCAAGCATTATCCAAGATTAAGGTTAGCTCCAGTCACCTGTACAATTGTTCTTATGCCTCTGCTGCCCACTGATGCACTGCACCAAGCAGTAGTGTCACAACCTGCTACCGACCTCCAGGACTTAGCTCCAACCCCAGGACTCCAACTCCCCAAACCAACTTCCATGACCGTTCCAGGCCTAGACCGCTGATAAGACTGAGGTTGTATCAAAGGGCGTACTGATGATTTCACTGGCACAGCCGTGTGGATTAGTGGTTAGTGCAACCTCTGGTTTACCTGGTGTCCTCTCAAAAGGCTGAGGTTTGAACCCTGGACAAACACTTAGCATATTTTTCATTATTATTTTTTGATTTATTTTTACCTTACTTTCTTGACTCCAATGTTTCGCCGGCTTTGCCACTGCACCCTGGTAACTACCATCATTTCACAACAATTGACATTTTGGTGATTTCATACCTACTTTTTGGCATTTTGATACGACAGACAACCTGACTAGTGCCACTAGGCGTCGCTAAGGTCTGATGGACACTTTCCTATATAAAAGATTGTTGGCTATTATTTACTTACTAGTTCACTGCATTGGCAACCCTTGGGTTGCTAATAGCAACTTTGCTTACAATTTATTATATATACTGTACTTGTAGCCTGCAAATGGGAAGTCACCTTCACCATCTAGCTCTTATGCTTGGGCTTCAAAGCTCAATTTTGCCTTTCTTAAAGCTTACTCTACACCAGAGCACTATCATACGGTGCCTTGTCTTGCCAATGAAAGTATGCCAATGTCTTAGTCTTCTATGCGCTCTGCAACTATGGCAGGCATCACATGCTTGGTGACTATGCTAAGCACCACCTTAACACTCTCTTACACTGTCCTCTGCTAACTTGTCTTCTGGGACCCTGCCTGGCTCACCTCCATTAGCAAGCCAGACGCTATTCACCTTGTGACTGCCTACACAGCACCACTTGGTACAATTTTGGACATCATCAGCAGAGGCATGAGAACAACTGTACAGGTGACTAGAGCTAATCTTAACCTTAGATAATGTTGGAACAAGGAGTGTGGAATAAAAAAAAACAACTTTTGGAGATCTCTGGAGGTCTAGAGCAAGCCCCAGGGGTCTCGGGGAGTGGTGTAGAAGGTGGGTTGGAGCATAGTGAAGTGCTGAAAATGGAATTCAACTGGAAGTCCCCTGACAGCAAGCCTCTCTGTGAAATGTTGGAAGAGTTTTTTGAAAACAGAAGCTTACAACTGAATCAAAAATCAAGGCTTCAATCATTAAGATTCACATTGCAATCATTGAATCTGAGTCTGTTTCTAACTATTTGATAACTTTTTAAGCTGCTCTCTAGCATAAAATATTGATGTACAAATTTACATATTTCAGAATTTGACAGTATATTCAAGCTCTCTTCATAGCACAACAAGAAAAAGGAGCCTCAAGCATGGGTGAGCCGATACTACCTCATTGATACCTGCATCAAATTCTAAGAAGAGCTTGATCTCTCGTTCTATTACTCTTGGTATTACAGATAATGAGTCTAACAAGCATATATTAGCAGCTTCAAAGGTTGTCTTCAAGAGTGCATTCAAACTTCAAAACTCAGCTATAGCACCACCTCCCCTACCAGCTTTGAGATGGACCCAAAACCCACCTATGAAGATGTACACATTTACTTGATCTACAGCTGCTGTTCTCAATGAAAGAGAGGTTGTTTTGAATCCATCAGAAGAAGAAGAAACAATTGAGATTGCCACCAATTGGTTTGATGGTGAGATTGCTTCAAAGCAGAATGAATCTTATTGCTGAACCAGCTATATCGGCTGTGGAGCTACTAAATGTGCCATCTATGCAAGTATTTTCTTTTGTAGCACAGTATTATGTTCAACCTGTTGACATCTTGTGATTTGTAGGCTTGATTTGAGAGTAGAGAATTTGTCCTAACCCAAAATTTTGATGAGCAAACTATATGCAATGAGGTGAAGAAAAACTTGAATGGAGAGTACAAATTATTGGCTTTGTGCCTTTTGTTCAAAGAGAAATTCAATGAACATGCCAAAATTCAAGGATTGAGGAAAATTTCCAGTGAGCACTATGCCCTTAATGACTGAATAGTGACTTATCACTACAATGTTCAGAGTTCTACTTCAACTACCAAGATTCAATACTTGGGACCCTTTGATCATCACTGACCTCCAGCAGTACTCCCATTCATTTCCAGGACTTTATTGCATTGCCGTTACTCCCTTGTGGTTTTGTAGATTCAAAAGTTTGTAAATACACCAGGAATGACAATCTTGGCAAGGCATTGAATGATATGACCAAGGCTATTCATACATTTGTCCATTTTTTGGTCATCTATTCTCAGGATTACTTGCTATTTTGCAATCTCCAAGGTAGACGTCTTGTTCTGAAGTCTTTCATGTAGTTAACCAATGCCAAATGAAGGAACACTAGATTCAAATGGAGCGATGTGTCTGTTTGACCCACAGGCTCACACATGAGTCTTAGAAGCCTCTGAATTAATGCATATTGATCTCACAGACTTGGACATTGTAGGAACACATTGAAACCCAATTACTATTGGGACTAAGAGTTAAGGAGATTTGCAAGAATAATTCAACAACACTATGAAGTCTGCAAAGACAACTGGATATGTAAACCAACTGGAATTACGCAACCTAGCAGTAGGACCACCATTCCCAACTCATGAGTTCTGCACCACTAGTGCAGCCCATGACATGGCTAAGGAGTCCCAGCTTGTTCCTTGCAAGAACATAACTTCACATCCATCTTGAATGATGAGGTAGCACATGCAATGATGTCAGATAGTTTCTAGATTATTTGTATATACCCTAGATTATCTGTATATACTACTTATTGTGAATACACTTCCTGACCTGAAATACATGATTAAATGGTATATATTAAATTTTATCTGTGACTTGTTACTAAACCTAAGGACCTCATCAACTCATCATGATGGACTTTGACAGCTCTTCAACCAAGAGTATGGTGGGCCACCTGTGTCAGCCAGGATTTGAACTTGTACATCCAAAACTGTCCAAAACCTGTCACTGCCACCTGTCATCTCAGCTATTTTAAGATCATTATTGACCAGTACCCAAATGTTTCACTCTTTTTCTCAACTAATTTTCAGGTCTTTATGATGACAGAACTCATGGTTCATGCAAATAGATGTCTAACTACCAATATGTTATCACAATTTCTGGAATAATAATCACAATCATTTTCAGAATTTGATTTAGATTGATCTCCTCTACCCAGCTCACCACCTTTCAATAGACATAATGCCTAGGCTATGATTCAAGCCTGGACAATGGACTTTGTAAATAATTTGCCTTTTCTAATATAAGTTCTGCTTGCTTCATTGTAGTCAAGACCTAATTTTCAGGGCCTGGTGCTTGCTAGACCTTGCACCATTTCTCAATCCCATGCACAGAATTTATCAAGCACACATCTCATGATGTATCAAGATAATTGCTTTCAACAGCAGAATGGTTCCTTTATACTTATTTGCAGTTTTTTTACATGCAAGTGCAGTGGTGACAAGCTTGATGGGATGCTCAAGACTGATGGTGTGCTGAATCTTGCAACATGTGTTTCAAGTTCTATGCATGGTCTCAACTACGATGACCTTTAAATGTGACCTTGAATCATGGTGAGCATCATCATCATTGTTGTTGACCTCTCATTTCTCATAGCTACTACAAACAATAATCCTATGGGCATCAACCAATATAAGGATTGTCATAAGTCCATCATCTTTGTGCAATTACTTTGATTGATTTTTTTGTGTGACTCACAGCCAAGACCAATGACGAACGTGTTGAGGCCATCATTTGGGAGTATCACCGCCAGGGTGTTCAAAACTGTATTCAAGTCAGTGAACTCTTGTGAAAGGAGCATGAAATAAAAATGAGGTTTATTGATGTCTTGGTTCAACTTATACACTGACTTTACAATTATTAGTGACACCACTGTTGCTCGTCGCTATAAGCAATATGGGCTTCAAGGGAGCGGTGCTACTACCAAGGCCTTACCTTGGGTTGAAAAGCGTCAAATGGTGCTGGACAAAATGTCTCTGGACCCTACTAATTGAAGAGGCCTGGATTCAATATGGGAAGGTATCTTATTGAATACCAGATTACCTCTCACAAGGTATTTCTTTTTTGGTGCACTTTTGACATAGCTATGATTTTCATTTCAGAGAGTTCATTAGATCCAAAATGCATATGCAGGATCCTCAAGAGTTTGAGATACGTCAAGTAGGATCTAAGAAAATCCATTGAGTTGCTTTAGTCTCACTTGGGCCTCATCATGAGTGGTTTGGAGATGGCCATGACAAACTTGCATCAATCAGATTTCCTATATGGGGAGTGCATGATGTTTGGAGTGGTCAATGGTTGAGATTATGGGTTGTACTCAATAATAGACATCAAAAAGCAGTTGCACTCTTGTTTCTCTGCCTTGTCAACAAATTTGGAGGTGAGCAATGATTTAATTAATATTTCAGACATTATCAATTCTTATCCAAATTTTGCAGGACTGCCAATTCAGATGAGCACCAACTGTGGGAGTGAGACAAGCCAGGTTTTTGGACTTGCCAACGCTCTAAGGTAGTTAGAATTACTTACTGTTTACATATTTTGACAATTTAATTGCTCGTTTTCAGATAATACTTCCATCCTGAGCTATCAACTGAAGAACTTCCACCGGTTTTTAAGAAGTGTTTGCAATATTACCATTGAAAGAGGATGGCTTGCATTGCACTGTCAGGTTCCGCTGACCTCGGGGGCTCAGTCTACTGGGCGAATCCACCTTACGTCAATTCACCGTGCACGAACACAGAGCACCGGGGGTAGCGCGAGGCGTAGGAGACCGAAGCGGGGCGGGGGAAGGTGCGTAGAGGAGTGCCGGGAGTGCCGGTGGGTGAGACGAGTGTGCCGGGGAGAGGAAAGGACGAGTCCCGGGGGTTGGCGCGAGTCCCGGGGGTGCGAGAGGATGAGACGAGCGAGCGCCAGGGGCGAGCGAGTCCCGGGGATCAAAGAAAAGCAGACGAGGGACTTAGCGAGTCCCGGGGATCGAAGCAAAGCTGGGAAAGTCGAATGGCCGAAAGGGGAAAGAGTTGAGATAAGATAGCGGGAGATGGAAATGATTAAGTCGAAAAGAAGAGAGCTGGGAACGTAGAGTCAAGAGAACTTAGAGTGGGAAAGGGAGAAGAGGACAACGAGATTAGATTAAGAGATACGAGACGAGTTGAGACGAGAGAGATAGTCGAACGAGGCGAGTATGAGAAAAGAAGCAGTAAAGTAAGGAAACCGGGGCACGAGAGAGGCGAACAGAGACGAACACAGACAGACAAGACGGGGATCACGTTACGGTATGTATGCAATATCAAGACTAGAGTATCTACTTACTACTCTGCGCCTTATATACTACGTGGTACGTATGGCCCGGGGGTCAGGCC
>JAGGAQ010000557.1:0-12836 GCA_017657225.1 Termitomyces sp. T69sscA | reverse complement strand
CCCTGTCTAATACAACTTTGGATTTCCCTCTGCTAGTTGTGTGATTGAGCCGCAACTCCCGGAGGTCGCCCTTACAACTGTAGTCTCTATCAAAATAGGCGACTATCTAGGATCTCCTCCACCTTGTACTCCTTGTTGTCATTGACCACCACCGGGGGTGGAGGACGTGCCAGGCATTGCCTTAGATAGGATCCTCTGGGGCTGGTATTAGCTTGACCACATTGAACACTGGATGAAGCTGGCACATTTTTGCCAGGAGCCAGAGTTGGTAGGCAAGGGGGCCTACCTGTTGTTCCACCATGAAGGGTCCTAGTTGACGGTGTGAGAGCTTCTTCAACAGGTGAGTGGTTGTGATGTCAGAGGTATCTAGGCATACCTGGTCTCCAAGCTGGTACTTGGGTGCTGGGGCTCTTCCATGGTCATAGTACCGTGCCATGTTGTCTCTTGCCTTTGCTAGAGCAGCCTTGGCTTCCTCTTGTGCCATCTTCATCTGGTCCACAAACTTGTTCACATCTTCATTCTCAGAAGGCCAGGCCTGAGGCTCAAAGCCCATGCATGGGTGACACTTGAGTGGCCACATGAACGTGGTTGTTGTACTGGAACTCTGCATCTGGAAGTAGCTTGTCCCAGTTGCTCTGATGCTCCTTGCAAAAGAGGCAGAGGTATTGCTCAAGGTCCTAATTCACATGTTCAGTCTGGCTGTCTGTTTGCAAGTGGTAGATGGTGGAGGTGTGGAGGTGTGAAGCTTCACATTACGCAGCCATCAGAGCTCTTTGGTAAGTTCCACTACAAACTGTGGCCCCTGGTCCAACACATAGGCATCTGAGAGGCCATGGAGCTCCCAGATGTTCTTTTGATATATGTTGGCAGCACCCATGGTGGAGCAGGTGATGTGGATAGGAATGAAGTGAGCTCACTTGCTGCAGAGATCTACCACTACCATGATGGTGTTGTAACCATGGGACAGACTTGGCACCAGTGGCATGTCCCAACTTCAGAGCCCAGGCTGCTTAAGCAACCTGTTCTTCCTGTTGACTGTCCTGGTTCCCATGTCAGATGTCTTGGAGGATGTCCACTTCTGCTTCCTGAATGGCTAAACCCTCCATAGCCCAAATTGCAAACAGCTCTGGGCAGAGGAGCACAATGTTGCTGTTGTCATCTCCTCTGGTACTGTGGTCTGCTCTCCAGGACAGAGCATCAGGCTTTTCCATACTGGCTTGTGCTACAGTAAAAAGTCAAAGTTGGCTAAGTAAAAGGACCACCAGGCCTGTGAACAGTTGAGCTTCTTGGCCATCCGGAAGTACTTAAGGTTCTTGTGATTTGCTCAAACCTCGAACTTGTGCTATGCACCCTCCAGGAAGTGCTGCCATTCCTCAAAAGCCTGGATGATGGCCAGCATTTCCTTGTCATGGATCTTGTAGTTGCGCTCCACTGCATTCAAGCTCTTGGAATAGAATGCCACTGGATGCCACTTCCCATCATCCCATGACTGTTGCAATAAAGCAGCTCTGGTGGCAAGGTCAGAGCTGTCAGCTTCTATATAGAAGGGAGAGTTATCATCTGGGCAGAGGAGGACAGGCCTGGAGGTGACTGCATGCTTGAGAGCATTGAAGACAATCTGCTTTGGGAACCCCCAGCTCCAGGTGGTATCCTTTGCGGTGAGGTCAAATAGAGGGCGAGCATGATGGAAAAAGTCCTGGATGAACCTCTGGTAGAAGTTGGTGAAGCCTAAAAAAGCCTGCACCTCCTTCTTGTTCTTAGGCTCCAGCCACTCCACCATACCTTCCATCTTCACTGGGTCCATTTCTGCAGCTCTGTGCAAGATAACCAGCCTGGGACACTGGATTTGGATCTGCTCAAACTCGCCTTCTCTGGCTTGAGGTAGAGCTGGTGATGGCAGAGGTGCTCCAAGACAATGCATGTGATTCAATGGTGCTCCTTAAGTGTTTTGGTGTAGATGAGGATGTCATCAAGGTATATGCACATTACACCTTCCATGATGAGGTTCTGGAAGATGTTGTTCATCATTGTCTGGAAGGTGGCCAGGCTATTGTTGAGTTCAAAGAACATAAGAAAAGGTTCAAACAGTCTCCAGTTAGTCTGAAAGGCAGCCTTCCACTCATCTCCCTCATAAATGCACACATTGTTGTAACCCCACCAGACATCCAGTTTTGTGAAGTACCGTACACTCCAGAGGTTATTGATGAGCTCAGAAATGAGGAGGAAGGAGTAGCAATTTTTCATAGTCATGGCGTTGAGGACCTGATAGTCTTGAATCAGTCAGAGAGAGCCATCCTTCTTCTTAATGAAAAAGACTGGAGAAGCTATTGGCAACTTAGAGGGGCAAATGCAACCAGAGTCCAGGTTCTCCTGAAGCAAGGCATCAAGCTTGTCCTGTTCCTTAGACACCAAAGGAGGCCTTAGAGAACATGTCCTCAAAGTCATGGAGGTACTGAGGCACAACATCCTGGAACACCCTGGGAGGAGAGTTGGTGGTGAATGCCTGGGCCAATTGTTGAAATGTGGTCTGGCTCACCCAGATCTCCTCAACAGATGGCAGTGAGTGCAGGAGTGCCAACTTCTATTGCCTGACCCAGAGACTCCAGGTTGTGGATGCCATAGAACACCCCTCCCAGCTCTTCCTCTGGGGCTCCACCACTGCCTAGGTCATCCTCATAGAGGACCTCTCTACAGAGAAACACTAGGGGCAGGGGGTCCAAAAGGTCTAGGTCCATGCAGGAGAGATGGCCTGCACAGCAAGCCTGAATAGCCACACACTCTTGAGCTCCAGCAGTCAATGCTATTGTATATGTCCAGGAGTGCCAGATGTGGGATCTGTGCTTGGGGATCTGCCAGGGCTGCTGAAGCTACTAGAGGAACTGCCAGCACTGCTGGAGGTGCCTCTGCCACTGGAGGTAGTGTGGTGATAGGGGGTAGATGCTCTAGTAGTGCTTAGAGAGATTAAAATCAGTGGTTTAGCAGAGGGTGGAGAGTTTGGTTGTGTGATGGGTGAGAGAAGCTTGACTCAGTTGCACCTGCATCTCTAGGTGTAGCAAGTGAGTCCAGGCCTCATCCTGAGGGGCTGGAGCATCCAGATGAGTGTCTGAATTGGTGAGCTGAAACATAGAGGTCTGTGGGTGTTTAAGCCTGGTGAGGAAGTGACAAACAGGGGCCTGGAAAGTCCTGGCAGGCTATGAGGGGCTTCCAGACCAGAGTTAGGAGACTTGTTCTGCTGTAAGGATGATTGGCTCAATCACACAACTAGCAGAGGGGAATCCAAAGTTATATTAGAAACAATAATCAACAATACAATGGTAACTAATCACCTAGCAGAGGGGAATCTAAAAAGAACAAGTCTAAGGATTCTTGCTACTTGGTGTGGTGCATCAGTGGGTGGTGGAGGCATGAGAACAACTGTATAGATGACCAGAGCTAACTTTAACCTTGGATAATGCTTAAAAGGGAAGTGCAGGAAGTTCCAGAGGTTTTCCAAAAAGGAAATGACCTCCAGAGATCTCCAGAGATCTCCAAAGGTCTAGAGCAAGCCCCGGGGGTCCCAGGGAGTGGCACAAGAGGTGGGCTGGAGCGTAGGGAAGTGCCTCAAAGGGAAGTCAGTGTAGACCAAAAATGAAAGTCCTCTCACAAGCAGCTGGTGGGGTAGTTGGAAATTACAAAACAGAGATCAACACCACATTCACATGCCAAGGTTTGCCAGAAAGATGTTGGTGGTAGTTGTAATGCGATCAAGGTAAAAAGCACATATGATTGAATGGGTGCTTGTAACCATGATATTTTACATGTGATGTTGACCACCATGGAAATTAAAGAGTATTTTCAAGGAAGTTTTTATTGGAATTTAGCAAGCATCAATTGGAATTAGGCACAAATGATTGACAGTTGATAACATTGCTTACTTGACTATATCCTTTCCAGGATTTGTGACCATCACAGAGTAGATGTTCAGCAAGAATAAAGTATCTTGAATGCATCATGTTGCATTGAGGACTCTTTTGTTGCTGCCTCAAGTGAAACCTGTGTTCTAATCTGAAGGATAGCTTGAAAAGATGGTCATGCTCAAGCTTGCTGTTCATGATAAATTCATAATACTGTACTGGCATGGATGGTGGCAACTGTCAGGTTCTGCTGACCATGGAGGCTCAGTCCACTGGGCAAATCCTTACATGGCGCAGACAATGTCCACAAATGCAATGGTACTGTTGAGAGCACGGGGCATATGAGACTGGGGCAAGGCCAGGGATGTGAGCAGCAGTCAAGCAAGTGATCACCAGTCATGCTGGAGCAAGAATGCAAGTGCTGGGGATGAGGAAGGTGTCAAGGATAGGGACTTGATAGCTGACCGTGGAGGACAAAATCAGGACCGTGGAAATGGGAACGCTGACCAGTGGAAGACAAATGTGACAAAAAAGACTAGAATTAAACAACAATGGCTGTGCAATGTAGTTTATGTAATTATGTAATATACGCTATGAACCTCTCACTGCAACCCAACCTCCAACACCTCCACTTGGAGACGAGGTGCAGAGCTGTAGAAATTGAAAAGAACAAATGATCCCCCCCCACTTGAATGAAAGTCTCCTCCACTCAACTAAAACAATTGATTCCTCATTAGGCATTGAGATGAGTTTTGAGATTTTGCCATTCTTTCTTGTTCATGCCTATCTGCTGCCGATGTTCACGTTCTGTAGTTGCATGGGTGAGAATGTGTGCAAAATCTCTAGCAGACATAGACTGAATGGGCTTATTGTCATCAGAGTCAGAACTGTCAGAGTCAGATGCAGCATGTGAATCATGAGCAAATTTTGCTGTGGCAGTATCAGGATCAGAAGTGGATGAGGAGCATTTGCAATGGTGGCAATGTTCTTTGGCTCTACGAATGACCTTGTCCTTGATCTTTTGAGGCATGTCTGCAATACATTGGGAGGAGTGATGTCCAGGAAGACCACAACAATGGCATGCATCCTTGCCCTGTGAATTGAGCCAGTCATACCTTAGTGGTCTCTCATCATCTGAATCAGCCTGAGAACTCTTTCCCTTCTTCTTCATCCTACCATACATTGCCTGAACTTCCTGTGCTGTGTCTGGGTTGAGGGCAGTTCACGTGTCCTCCTGATCAGTGAGGATCTTCTTCATATTAGCAAGGGTAGGCTCATCTGCCTGAGTGATGAGGAGAGTGCAAACAATGGAGAAGTTGGAGTGAAGATTCATGAGAATGGAGTCAACCACATCAACAGCAGCAGGAGCATGACCAAGAGCAGTGAGGGCCTCATAGGCAGAGATGATGTCCTGAATATAGACTGAAACTGGCTTTCAATGTCATGGATGGGGTTATAAAGATGCCATTTGAGTTCAAAGCACTTCACACAAGTGTCCTTTCAAAATTCATCCTGAAGAGTGGTCCAAACAGCATTGGCAGTTTGAGCAGGGGTGGTGTTCTTGAAATGAGCATGGATAATGTCAGTGGAGGAGATGGTTTTGTAAAGGGTGGCACGAGCAGACTGATCATTCTTGTGCCATATGGCAGCACCAGAAGAATCATTAGGGCAGGAGATCTCATCCTTGATGTGTGCCAGAATATTATATCCAATGAACATCATCTCAAGCTCTGTGACCCAAGCATCATAGTTTGACCCATTGAACTTGTTGTCAAAGTTGAATGTGCAAAGCATCTCATAATGGGAAGGTGCCATAGTTGATGAAAGAAGGGGTGAAAATTTTAAGCAATGAATAAAAACTGATTTGAGTCAATGTGCAGTCAGGGCCCATAACCTGTCAAGGATATGAACTTGATAGCTGACTGTGGAGAACAAAATCAGGACTGTGGAAATGGGAACGCTGACTGGTGGAAGACAAACACGATAAAAAAGACTAGAATTAGATGACGACAGCTGTGCAATGTAGTTTATATAATTACATAATATATGCTATGAACCTCTTGCTGCAACCCAACCTCCAACAGAAGGGGGTTGGAGGACAAGTGCCAGGGTAAGCACAAGTCCTGGGGATGTGAGGGGATAGGTGAAGATGGGTGCTGGTGTGCAAGCAAGTCTCAGAGCTGGTGAACAGATAGCCAGGGTGAGCAAGAGGACTTAGCAAGTCCCAGGATCAAAAGCGGGAGTGCGGAAATCTAAGTGAGCCAAAAGGAGAAGGAGTCGAGACAAGAGAGATGGAAGGGGAAACGGAACAAGTCGAGATGAAGGTGAGAAAAGAGAGAAGAGAGGAGAGACTTAGAGACTTGAGGCAGAGAAAGAGAGGAGAAGCAGAGTTAGATTGAGAGTATGAGACGAGTAAAGACGAGTGAAGCGAGATAATACAAGATGAATACAAGATGAAAATGAGGAAAGTTTAAAAATGGAAACCAGAACATGCAAGACTAGGAAACAGAGAACAAAACACAAAACTGGAGACAAAGTATGGTAATATCAAGACTAGAGTGCTAGGTGCTACTTTATGACTTATATACAAAAGGGTACATAGACCCCAGGGCACAGGTCCAGGCTCTGGTGACAAGTCATGGTGCCAGGGCTTGAGATGAAGCCCAGGGATTGTGCAAGGCAGTGTTGGTGGTTGGTGCATGTCATGCAGTGCAAAGGAAGCTCTTCAAAGGAAGGTCTTGCTTTGGGAGCATGTAGGCATGGAATGACAGTGAGGTGAGAAGGCAAGTGGGAGTGGGGCGAGGCATGTGGAGGTTGGACCAGTGGTGATGTGTCATCATGATGCATGATTGGCATGGAGGTTTTGGCATGGGCCAGGAGAAGCGCCAGGGGTTGCCAGTGCTGGTGCTGATGTGGCAGCTGTGGTTGGGGGAAGCATCAGGGATAGCCAGGGCTGGTACTGATGTGGCGGTTGCAGGCGGTGATGGCCAAGGGGTGCTGGGAGTGGCAGTGGCTGGTGGCAGTGATAGGCGGTGATGGCTGGAGGCTGCCAAGGTGGCTGGTTGGATAGCGGTCTGGGCCTGGAACAGTCATGGAGGTTGGTAGCAGGTTGTGACAAAGATGAGATAAGTTGAAGAATGGAAACTGAGACACACAGGACTAGGAAACAGAAACAAAACACAAAACTAGAGACGAAAGTATGGCAATATCAAGACTAGAGTACTCAATGCTACTCTATGGCTTATATACTAGATGGTATATAGGCCCTGAGGCACAGATCCAGGCCCCAGTGACAAGTCACGGCGCCAGAGCTTGAGATGAAGCCCAGGGATCATGCAAGGCAGCATGGTGGTCAATGCATGTTGTGCAGCATAAAGGAAGCTCCTCAAACAAAGGCCTTGCTTTGGGAGCATGGAGGCATGAAATGGTGGCAAGGCAAGGAGGCGAGCGAGAGTGGCTTGTGGCATATGGAGGTTAGACTGGTGGTAATGCATGGTCATGATGCGTGATGGGCATCTTGGTGGTAGCTGGGGGAGGCTTTGGTATGGGCCAGGAAAAGTGCTGGGGGTTGCTAGCACCAGCGCTGATGTGGCGGCCGTGGCTGGGGGGAGTGCTGGGAATAGCTGGGGCTGACACTAATGTGGTGGCTGTGAGCAATGATGGCTGGGGGTGCTGGGGGTGGCAGTGGCTAGTGGCAATGACGGGCAGTGATGGCCAGGGGCTGCCGAGGTGGCTAGTGGGTTAGCGGTCTGGGCCCAGGACATCATGGAGGCTGGTTTGGGGAGGTTGGAGTCCTGGGGCCGGGGCTCAGTCGGTAGCGAGTTATGACAGCAACTAGCTGAGGACTGTCACCTTGAGATGTGTGGAGCAACACAATGGGTATCCATTGATGTGTGACACACTAAAATTAAGCAACCACAGTCCACATCTAAACTCAAACCTATCAGGAAGTATGCACAGCTTTGAGCATAATAAATACATTGTCTATAGCATGTATAGTAGTTTTTACAGTTTGACTTTATCATTAAACTTCTAATGGCATGGCACCCCCACTGCAAGAGCCAAAAGTTTCAATGGGGCCACCAAAGCCCCTCATAGAATGTATTCTTCACCTTGAAAAGCTTTTAAAGAATCTTCTGAACACCATCCCTCCAGCTTCCTCACCTTCAATTTACTCCTTTGGGCTAGACAACAAAAAAGTTATGGAACAGGGCCACTTTGGAGCTCTGTCACACTGTCTTGAAATCAATTTTCAAACTTGGAAAGAAAAAGCTGCACCTATTGTCTACAAAGAGTGAGGGGCCAGTCTTCTGGTTGATGTAATTGCAACCATGAAAATGGCTGTCAAGGATATGTCTCCAACAGATCATTGAAGATTTATAGGCCCTTGATTATGCTGGAGAGATGTGGGCTGATGCTGGGACACTTCCAGTCAATGAGCAGCATAAATTTTGAACTTGTAGCAGACTCAGAATCTAGAAAACACAATTTTAAGCAAATTTTTGAAAATTTTGAGATTTTTTATATGTCACAATTTCTTGCAGGCAACTCAACCTTCATTTACCATGACATAGACAGACAAAACCAAGGGACTCTGACCATGACAATTGCCACCCTCCATGCTAGTACTGTTATGTTGAGAAGTGAGATTTCTAGCCAATTTTTTTTGTAGCTCTATTCCCTGGATGTATTGCTCCCAAACTTTCAGACCATCTTTATTTGTATCTGGTCTAGAGCATAGCATTTTTTGTTGTAGGATAGATTACATGCAAGAACTGTCGGCCCATGACCAAGCAAGGGTACCCAAAAAACCAGGAAGTGAAATCATGGGGTCACATCCTGTCACACCAGGACACCCTGGCGGCACTTCAATACCCTCTAGATTGTCACCAATTGTCACACTCTTTTTTGTCAATGGAGATATATCCACTGCCTTGAGTTTTCCACTCTGTTCTATACCTCAGAAAATTAGACTTAAGATGCTGTGTATGTATTAAAGTGTTTGTGACTGTCATATTTTACATACTTGATGCGAACACATTTCACCAAGCTTATGCAGATGACAAAACTTGCTCTGACTTCATACTCATAAATTTTCTATGCCTCAGCATCTTCAATTTTGTATGAAATGAGGATACAGTTTTGTCTACATACATTATACCAATTCTCTGTTTGTTTATAAAAAGCTGGAAACAGAGTGGATGGAGTTGTTCAATGCTGATTTTGCATAGCAAACTGATTTCACATTGTGACACATGACAGTACGGTAGAGTGGTCAAGCACAGAGCATGACAACTCATTGAACATCAGGATCACGGCAAGCACCCAAGTATTTTCACTTGGCTAATCTTCAATGGATGTCAAAACTGCCAAAAACCGTGTAGCAAATACTCTCTATTGGATGACAGGGTGGTCATGAGAGTTTCTGCTCAGAACTGAAGAATTCAGATTTCTCCCTCAAACTCAGAATAACCCAGAATTTTATCCAGAACTCCTGATCTCCTCAGATTTCGTCACATAGGTCTGGATCCAGTTCTCACTGGGGATAAAGACTTGGGGAGATAGAGCCATTATTTTTGTGTCAACAAACAGGTTTACTCGGCGATTTCAGGTCTACTTTTGTACTTTTAAAGATAACCTTAAAAACTCGTTATTGCCGGGTTGTTATACTACTTCTGTAGACTATCGAGCATACTGTGGATTTTTCCAATGTGTGGGGAAGCCAGTTAACGCCTCGAACAAAGGCGTTCAAACAGGAACCAGCTCTGCGTGGCCCGTGCGCAGGAACTGACATCAGGCACGTGTCATGCTCTGTCGACCTCTGCCAGTCAAGTCGAAGCCGAATAACCAGATGTTAGTTTCCTCTGATTGTCCCCTGACCTGGACTGACCAACCCACAACAGAGAACCTTACTTCTCCTGCAGTCCAACGAGTCCCCTGCCTTCCCACTGGCCTCAACATCCGCGCTACGCCTCGTCAGTCTGTTCCGGCGTCTCCTGACTGACGAAGCCACGGTACTTCGGGTTCGAGCTCTGACGGAGTCGACAGGGCCTGAGCGGAGAAAGTACCTCCCGCCAAGCCAGGACACGCAGCTCTTCAAGCTGGACACTGACAAGGACGCGCTTCACTTCTCAGGTGACCCATCGTATGCGACCTCCGCGTCCCCGACGTGGGAGAATTTGTGGGGAGACGATCCCTTCTCTTTCCTTCGAACCTCCTCCTGAGATGACCCGGGCGCCATCGCGTGGATCGTCCGTGTCACGCTACACTGTTTCATCGAGGAACCCAGTCGCCCCTGAAGACATCGATCAAGCTAGCTTCCCTAAAGTCAGAGAAATGTCGTGACTCTCACACCAGCTTGCCTTCAGGGCAATCATCACACGAAGAAAGAGTTGTTATGCCAAACTCTGACAGGGCGGAAGGCTTCGAGAGTTGTCCCGGACGCGGAAGAAACACACTCCAACCGCGGTCGACCAACCCACCACCTAGCGTTTGTATCTGCACTTCTGCCCCCACAAAATTCAGACTCACGACGATTCTGCATCTATGTCGACCGATTTTTCCCAGGTCGAGCTCGTTACTTCCACCGGATGCGCCAGGCCCGCCGTACCGCCCATGAGAATCTTGCAGGAGGTACTTCAAGAGGCAAATAGATCAGCAGAGGACAACACCCATCCGCGTTATCAATGAGGGCCTTCACCTTTGAGGAGGGATAACCCGCCGTTTCCTCCAAGTATGGGTCAAATCCGAGAGTTGCCTAGGGATGCTAGATCGACACTCGGATCCGTTGAGGAACGGAGACGGTCGAGTGCAAGTATCGGTGTTGCTACTACGGTGATAGAGATGGTTTGTCATTTTGTTTTGTGCATTGGTCGATCTAGCGTCTTATCCGTGCCCCTAAGCTTCTATATAACCTCCGAGCGTCACGAGTGGTCCTCCTCGACAACTTCCTGTACATCTTATAGTGCCGCCGCAGCTCGCTTCTCGAATCACCCTCATCGACGGTACCTTGCAGCAGTTCACAGAATCCGGCGGTATTAGAAGTTGGTGCCATGAAGCCGTCTCTGCCACGGATGGCGCAGTTTATGGACTCACTCTAAAGCCTCCGTACGTCTCATTAAATACATAGTCTTTGAATGAAGCCGACTGAACTCATAATAGTCGCGTTCGCCAACTGAGGCGCCGCACTTTGCACGCCCTCAACGCGAGAATATCCTCTGCCCAAACTTGGCTTACGCTTCCAGCCTCCGTTCCATGGTACAATCCATTCGGAACACTGGTTCGTCTAGTGCAAGGGATTCTACTCACATTCCGCCCTTCCCGCGTGCGACGCCTCTCATATTCATCCCTTCCCGCGTTTCCGGCCATTTACAAGCACCTCCCTCGCAATCTAACTCTCCAACGAGTCAAGCCTCCTCACGCTTGCTCGCTCGAACTGATCGCCTTCGCCCAAACTCTGTCGCTTCTCACGCGGCTATTCATGCTCCTCCCTCACCGAATGACCACGGCTTCGTTTGATCGGGACCTCAACTGGCGAATGCGGGTCGCAACATCCCACAGCAGAGTCGTTCGTGTTCAGCACCAATGAGCCTTATTTTACATCGACGCAATACTTTGGATTTAACTCGTCTCACACCGAATGGTCGTCCGCCTGTACGCAACATGAATGCGAACGGGGCACATGATGTTCACCCTGAACTCGATTTGGTCGGCCAACTCATAGTACGCACGTCATGACCCTAACACTTATTAGAACAAACGGCGGTGTATCAACCTCTGTCTGTGGGGCTGAACAGGCAAGGAGATGGACAAAGGATGATGACTAGTGTATTCAGCGCGACATTATCTTACATTTCGCGAAATCTTGATGTGTGTTGGATCCCATGGAAAACTTTCTACCCGCTTTCGTCGCGCTCTTGTTTCCCGACCCTGTGAAATCAGACGCTGTGTATACATTACAATATCTGTCCGCTGTCAAGTATTTCGATATCTAATTGATATCATTCTTTGATAGATCTGGACCGCAATGGCTGTCTGAGTGTGGAGGAGTATCAAAACTGTGTGAAGAAGCCCCACTGCGACCTTTCCTTTGTCCTCCATCCCAGAAATGTTCCTCCTGAATCTAGCAAGTGTCATCACTGCTGGCTCTGGTCTGGTCACATTTTCTATCAGGAGACTTGGTACTTAGATTGCTTTATAGGTCCTCGTAATTATGACTATGACAAGAAGTATGAGCGGGACAAGCAGGGAGATGAACTTGCGGAAAACGCTCGCATCTGGAATGTCTACCTCGATGAAGCAGAAAGCTATGATATGGACATGATTGAAGGTTTCCGAAACAACATTGATGGTCTACTCGTTTTTGTGCGTTATTATATTTCAAGTTATTTATCTCTTGCTTTCCAATACCTGACTACGATACCAGGCCGCCCTCTTCTCGGCAGTGGTCACGACCTTTGTTGCCCAAACGTCTCAGTCACTCCAACCGGATAATGCGCAGATCACTGCTTCCCTGCTTTACGAGAACAATCAAATATTGAGGGCCACTGGAAATAGAACCAGCATCGATGCTATTCCCATGGCAACCCTTGTTCCTGGGAGCCGAACACATTCTTCGACCGATCTATGGGTCAATGGATTATTCTTCACTAGCCTGGCTCTGTCGCTATCTACCGCTCTTCTAACTGTCCTTGCAAAACAGTGGATACAGGTGTGTACGCCTTTTACTATTATTGCTACTACCTTCAACAGGAACGAACAGGCTTATACTGTTGTTGTTTCTGGAAGTGCTAGAACTCGTGCTCTAATTCGCAACTTCAGATTTCAAGGCCTCATAAAATACAAACTGAGTGAGGTTATTGAAAGTCTTCCCTTAATCCTTCATAGTTCAGTTGCCATTTTCTTTGTTGGACTTGCCCTCTATGTCTCCCAACTTTCATCTCC
>JAGGAQ010000556.1:0-12861 GCA_017657225.1 Termitomyces sp. T69sscA | reverse complement strand
ACCGGCACTCCCGGCGCTCCTCTACGCACCTTCCCCCGCCCCGCTTCGGTCTCCTACGCCTCGCGCTACTCCCGGTGCTCTGTGTTCGTGCACGGTGAATTGACATAAGGTGGATTCGCCCAGTAGACTGAGCCCCTGAGGTCAGCGGAACCTGACAGTGGCATATGTATGAGGTTGGAGAGGAAACAAAGACTTAGCTAGGATCTCAGCTTTCTGAGCAAACGAGGTGGCAACATTCTCTGTCTCCATGCCGGAGGCTTGGAGTTCTGGGATCCTAGTACAAGAAGCGTCAGTGGGCTCGTGCGCTACATATTTATTAGCTAAGTAGATCTGGCTGGGGCTAATGTTTTCTAGCCAGTCAACCCAGTGGTCATCTTTGGCCTTGCAGATGGTGTCAGCCATTAGCCGAGAGAGGCGCTTGGCCTCTGCCTTGGCTGGATGGTCAGCAACGCTGCGGTATTTGTAAGCAAGGTTGTTGGCCTTTGTCCATGCTTTCTTAAGAGCCATCAGCTCTTTGGTCCACCAGCACTTGGTGAATGGGCATGGTTTGCGCATTGGAACTATGTCATTGCAGCTCATGACCTTGTGTATTAGCGCTGTCAGTGCTGTTACTTTGGCCGCAAATTGCTCCGCAGTCCTGATGTGGCGGGCAGGGGATCGTGCATCTAACTTTGCCTTCAGCAATTTGTTGAATACTTCCCAATCAACCTCTCGGAAGTTTCTTCAGGGTGAGGGGGGCATGTGCGGGAGAGGAAGCTCCACCACTGTAACAATGGGTAGGTGGTCTGTGGTCGGAGGGCAGATAGAGGGCATGACAGAGCAAGATATGATGGAGTCTATGTCAGTATTCCTCCTCCAGACATTGTCTGGCCTGGTCCATGTGTCTGTTAGGGGACCGGTCTCTGGACCATGTCCAACTCTACCCCAAGCTTAGTCCGAGGACGCGCCCACTCTTAGCACATCTGAATGACCGCTCAGCCCATCCTATCCCCTTCCGTCTCTCTTTGTCAGCCTTGATGAGTCATATGCATGGACCTTACTCAGCATCAATTATTGTTAGTCATACTCCATTACATACTGGGGCCCAATTAGTTAAACAGTATTAGTAACTGCACAGCCACCGATGTAGTATATATAGGCAGCCTGTGGATAGAATATCCCCAGGCTGAACAATAGCAGTGTTCTTCTGGCCTACATATTGAACCGACCATAAGCTCTCTAGTGACGTCCGACCACTTGGCTAAGCCCTGCCAGTCCCTTGTCCAACTCTTGCCTGCCTCTGTGCCCGCTCGACTCTCACTTGTCACTGGCACCTGCTAGCTCTGTGGAAGGAGTTCCACAGACGTAAGCGCTCCCCTTACAGTGTCATGGGCTGTGCAGAGTGTGGGTAGGCCTGGTGGAAGCGCGAGCTCCATATGGTAGTGGCCCAGGAGGTGAAGGAGTGGCTGGATATCTGCTTTCAACGAGTTTAGATGCCGGTTCTCTGCCATTTCCCGTAGTGGGTGGTGATGGTTGAAGTCGCCAATCCAGAGCATGTGGTCACTTTGTGATGGGCAGACAAGAGGGAAGTGTGAGGAGAGAAAGGACGATAGCACGTTGAGGCTTTCGTTATGGGTGCAGTTGTTATAGACATTGATGAGGGTCAAGTGACCCTCGTGTCCACAAAAACGTACTGCTGTGACATCTGGGGGAGGGACGTCGAGGAAGGTATAGGAATCTGTGGGGATATTAGCGTTAATGAGTAGAACAGAGCATGCACGAGAGTTGCCGTCATGTCAGCTGTCCTTGGGGTAGTGAACTATCCATTTTGAGGTGGCTCTAGTGTTGCCGAGGTGGTCGAGGTAGGGCTCCTGCAGTGCCAGGATGTCCTAGTCACCTGGTCAAGCTGTACCGAGTAAGGCTTCCTGAGCTGGGAGGGACTTACGTAGGTTCTGCTGCCAAATGCGCAGTCGGGGTGAAAGTTCCATCCCTCTGGTCATTGGGAGTGGGTGGGGGGGTCCAGGGGGGAGACTGCAGGGGCCTTACAGCTTAGTTTCCAAACGTTGTTCAGTGTTAGCTGGAATCTGCCAGGTTCCAGGGACCCCAATTCAGGCAAGTCGGGGACCCACAGAGTGGGTGTTGGAGGAGATTTAGATAGCTTAGGTGGGTGGAGGACCCAGGTAGTAGGATTGCCAATAGGGAAAAACGGCATGCTATTCTCTGAATAGCGAGTATCCAGGTCATCACAGCACTTTCTGAAGTTTGGACAGTGTCGAGCTGAGCTCACGTGGGTAGAATCGGGTCCACACATTACGCATTGTGGGGCAGTCCCAGAGGGACAGTCGTCAAAGGTATGGTCAGTACTGGCACAGTGTGAGCATTTGGCAGCCTTGCTGCAGGAGGCATGGATGTGCCCATATTCCTGGCAGTTGTTGCAATGCAGAGGCTCGCGGAGGTCTTTCTGGACCATGACATGGTGCCCGGCCACGAAGACACATTTCTGAAGGGGGTGATTGGCTGCATGAGGGGAGTTGCAGGTCACTTTTAGGGAGGCAATGGTTTGCTTAGCATGCCGTCTTGCCACCTTCTTCAGCCAGGAGACTGATGTGATGCAACCCTGGGCTAGCCTGTTTTCTCGCTCAAGGGCTGCAACGTCTTTGGCATTCGAGGGGTCGAAGACCCCTCCGCACAGTGCAAAACAAATGATAAGGTTGTAGGCTTTATCAATGACCCGCGCTGAGTCCCCAAAGCAGGACTTGGCGAGGTCCCAGACGGGGTCATGTGCATAGCTTCTGAACCGGCTAGCTGATTCTGGGGTGTCGAGTCTCTCTTGAGCCAGGAGATGCCGTGCACAAGGGTTTTTGTGGGTGTTCCAGGGGAGCCGTCAATCGTGGCCAGATTGGCCCCAGCACTGTCGATTTCAGCTAGCGCTTTGATTACGCAGGTTCAAAGCTCAGAGTTGGTGGTCGGTGTGTGCTCTGAGGTGGTGTCGGTGCTTGCTGTGGTGACGGTGATCAAGACCATTCTTGAGTCGTGCAGTAGTCGCTGTTGGAGGCGGGTGTGCTGGGGGGTCGCTTTTGGGTTGAAGGCTGCTGGGACCACGGTAGGGCTGGCCGCCGCTATGCTTGCCCATGAGGGGTGAGGAGGCTCAGGCTGGGTGGGGAGGGGGGCAGGTGAGGCTGGCGGTGGGGGGGCTGAGAGTTTGGATGCCGTTTTGCTGAGGGAGGTAGAGACCGCAGTCAGTTGGGCCGAGACAGCCATTAGGGCTAGGGTGGTTTTAGCTCGAGTTGTGTCACTTGCGGTGGCAAAGTCGAGGGAAGAGGTGACGCGGTGGAAGATGGGGTCGACGCAATCAAGGACTTTGGCAGCGACTGCGTCGGCCAGGGAGTTCGAGATCTTGTCATTGACATCATCTTCTAGCAGAAACGCAACTGCAAGGACTGCGTTCTTCGCTTCGTTCTCAAGCTTCGCGCCTTTGGAGATCATAGCCACAGTCATGAGCACGCAAGCGAGCTTCATGCGGTCATATGGTTCGCCCGCTAGGATCCAACCTTTTGCTTCAAGCCACCTTCGGGCCTCGCCTGCCGATCTGACCGGCCCGCCATGGCCCATCAGCAGGGTGCTGAATTCGGAGCGAGCCGGGAGGGGTTGGGCGGGGCCCGGGGTCCCGGTTTGGTTGGCACCGCTGGACTGTCGATGCGCGGGGGGCTTGGGAGGGGGGGTGACATATGGGATTATTATAGATGAGGGAGATAGTTGGAGGGTGTGGTTGTAGGTTGGCCGTTGAGCCAGGAAGGAAGATGTGGAGCTTTACCTTCAGAAGTTGCAGGCTTGAGTGGCTTAAGCTACCAGGACCCCGGAGGGGGTGATGGAGGCTAAAGATCAAGGTGCGTCGACACAACACGTGTAACTACTCAATGCCTCTTGTTTGAAAGAATCCTGGTAGGAACCATAGTAGTGATTCTTGCTAGCTACAGACATACATACTGTATCAATTTTAACCCCAATAGACCCATAATAGACACCCATTCTACCCCTGCCCATTTGCTCAATACAGCTTGCCGGTGGATGCTCCCTCTTGGTAGGCAACAAGCCACAAAAGTACCCGTTTTAAATATGGATGGATTCAAGAAGACACACAAGCCAGGCACAATTACCAAAAGGCGTAGGATATGTCTACTTGCATTCATTCTACCCCTGCCCATTCGCTCAATACAGCTTGAACTAGATTCTCTCTCAGACTCTAGAGTCAATCACTAACACTAGCTAAGGCATACAAGAAATTATATACATCGATAGTATCTATACACACCAACATCACATATCCCGCGCCCTCAGCATCGTCGCCACCCCCTCCTCCCTCTGCGCCAAACCCGGACTCTGGCTCCGCACCCCAAGCCTATAAAACCTGACCACGCCGCGCCCGCTCAGGCGTGGGAGGGCCTGTGCGACGCGGACGTACTCTGCGCTGGTGGGGAGCGCAAAGAGGCCAATGTCGACGCGGCGCAGGGACGCAAAGGCGTCGCGCGCAAAGAAGGCGTCGAGCGCGGTCCAGGCGGCGGCGTGGGAGGACGACGCAAGCGCGGCGAGGGGCGTGTAGAGCTCGAGGCGGATGTGTGTGAGTGCGTTGGCGCGCGGGAGGCGCGCGAGGAGCGCGGGGACCCAGGGGAGCGCGTGCGCCGCGTCTTCGAGGGTGAGCTTGAGGGTGCTCAGGGAGGGGTTGGGGTGCAGGTCAAAGGGGAGGGCTGCGTGCGTGTGCGTGTGAGATTGGCATAGCCAGGAGACGCGGGACTCACGATGTGATTCCCCCATTTTGAAATGGAAGTGCTGGAGCGCGGGGCCGGCGCGCGCGACGAGGCGGCGGACGAACGCGGCGTCGTTGAAGAGGGCGACGCGGAGCTCGCGCAGGGCGGAGAGGTCGAGGGCCGAGTCGGGGCCGAGGAGCCAGTCGCCGAACGTGGTGGAATTGACGTGTTCGACGCTCAGGAAACGGAGGCGGGAGCGGGGGCGGCGGCCCGGTGCGGCGTGTTCTTCTTCCTCGAGGTCGCTGAGGACGGGCGGGGGCGGGGTGGCGGGGCGGTCGGGGACCGGGCCGAAGGAGATGTTGGCGAGGGTGAGGGCGTGGAGGTGGGTGCAGTGGGCGAGGAGGGCGGCGAGGTCTGCGGGGGACGCAAAGTGCCAGAAGGCGAGGCGGAGGTGGGTGAGGGACGAGAGGGCGAGCATGTGGCGGACGGCGCGGCGGGCCGAGGGCGGCATGCGGGACCAGTGGATGGTGGCGGACTGGGCGGCAAAGTCGAGGCGGCGGAGGTGGGTGAGGCGGCGGAAGATGTGGGGGAGCGTGCGGTCGGTGGTGACCCAGACGACAGACTGGCTGCTGCCCGCGAGGACGGCGTGCGGGGCGACCTGGGTGCCGAGCTGCGAGCCCTCGAGGACATCGAGCTCGCGGATGTATGCGCAGATGGCCGGCGACGAGGTGAGCAGATGGTAGAGGCGGCGGCACAGATCGGCGGGGCTGGCGCTGGGCGTGACTTTTATGGAGAGACGCGAAAAGATGTGGAAGAGGCTGGACGGGCGCCAGGCGTGGGAGACCAGGGAGCAGCTGGTCAGGGCAGGATAGTCGTCGTGGAGATGGTCGATGATCTGGTCCACGAGTTCCTGTGGCAGACGCGCCATCGTCCTCCCTCCAGCTGATCGCCATCGATTAAATAAATCCATCCACGAGGTGTCGTCATTCTCCGGTCCCCGCGCCTGGCACTGCCACACCCAGTCCCCGCATCCTCCACGTGCCCACCACGTAAACCACCCGTGCCACGGATCCGCGTAACAGTCGCCTATGGTCCCCGTGTCCGTTTCGGCACTCGCCTCGCGATCCACCGAAGCACTATATCACCCACGCGGCTCCGGTTCCCTCGACTCTCTCGGAATTGCACTCACACCTTGCTCCATTGCTAGATAACACAAAACCTCGTGCCAAACCGCATGTGCGTGATCGTCTGGGGTCGTGACAAACACGCCGTCCCCATCCCCGTCTCGCATGATGACAATCGCATCTTTCCGGTCGAATATATACTTATACGGCACAGGTAACAACTCACAAATTCTAGGACGCCGATCATATCAGTTTCTACTCGGTGAACTTTGTACGCACTCAAAGTCTGATACATTAGAACCAAGGAAGCGATCACTAGAGACCCCATTCTACAGCTACCGACTCTCTTCCCGCAAATGCCAGCTCTGACATCGCGCAGCAGACTCTCTGCAGCGCCGCACGACGTCGTCCTGCCACTTGACATAACACGAATACGCGGTGGGCTCGAGACGCACTGTGATGCAGAACGCGTCCACGTCCAGTCCAGA
Organism: Termitomyces sp. T69sscA; assembly: GCA_017657225.1. Classification (NCBI taxonomy): domain Eukaryota; kingdom Fungi; phylum Basidiomycota; class Agaricomycetes; order Agaricales; family Lyophyllaceae; genus Termitomyces; species Termitomyces sp. T69sscA. Next base: position 6,525 of record JAGGAQ010000556.1, on the reverse strand, counting down.
GCCGCAGCTCTGTACGTACACGAGGGGCCAGCGCGATCAATGAATAAATCAATCATCATGACGCCGCGTGTGTGTATGCATCAAGATTCAAGACGGTATTGGGTTTAGCCTGCGCGGCTCCGGTGTTTTGTCTTTTGATAGCCTTGGTAGGCAATGGTTTTGGTTTTTTCCGGCCTACTGCACTTCTGGCTGTACTTTAGATGGAAGATCATCGATCAAGAGGTGAGTCGCGTGCGCCACCATTTTTCGCCAAACAGGTGGCCGACAGCTTGGATATATGAAGGTTTTATTGCACAAAATCTCACAACAACTACTCAGACTATAAACATATGCTTACTATACAAAAAAATTCCGGCGTCCTCACGTAAGGAAGCAGGGACTTGAAGAAGGGGCGGACGTATTTCGGCGCGTAACCAGATGTGACTGTGATTAGAACCTTCAACAATGGTCTGCCCGTAGTGGTAGCAGCTCCTAAAATCCTTCTGGCCCACCACCCTCACTACGCTAGACGTGAGATTGATGATCCCATTATCTGGCACTTGATTCTGCCTATGGCCTTCACTATTCATTACATCTCACCGCGGTTTCGCTTTAGCAAGCTCAGCGTGAGATGAAAGCAGCGAGCGAACCAGGATCTATTGATCCGATGCTCACCTAATTCATGGACGTCGTGTAATGATATGATAGATTATACTAGACAGGAGCACGAATTCCATGTATACAGTTTAATGGCAATTTGAAGGTTTTGTGCTTTCATAGTGATAATCCACATGCACAGTGTAAATATCGAGGAGAGCATCATCCTCAATATCACATATCGACGGGTATGGTAACCACACTAGAAGCTGGCATAAACGTATATAGGGTAAGTGTAGTGCATAACGAAAATGTCGCGAGAATAAATCGTTTGCATATATTCCGACATAACTTGGAATCACAAAGGGCAACGCTGGAAGGGTACAACTTCATTATTGTACTAGGGACGGTATGGTAAACTTACCGTTGGAGTCTCTCTATGCCTCCACCCATGCTCATCGGGTTATTTTTGGGCCTTTTGGGCCTTCTGTGCCTTTTGGGTCTTCTGGGCCTTTCGTACCTTTTGGGCTTTCTCGTGGTTTGGTTGGGCTTTTCGGGTCTATGGGACCTTTTGGCTTGGGCAAAGGTGTAGCTTGTGACGAATAATTGGTTACGGAAGGTTTTGTTGCCCTCATGGTAGAAGTTCTGGTGTTTCCTACTTCATGTCGGAAATAAACCCAATAGAAGTAGAGACATGGATCTACCTGGCATGAAAAGTGGAGATGCTTGTTTGTTTGTAACAGTGACAGAGAAGATGCAACAGGGCTTCGGCTTGACAGTCAATGACCAATGCGAGCGGTTGTTCAAGTAGGGGATTCAGAGAAGTGATTGGAAAGCATCAAGGCAGCATCGCGTGTTTATAGTAAGAACGCACTGGCCTAACTATAACTCTAACCAGTCACCCCTTCTCTATCGGATCTCTTATCTCTCATCGCCGCACAACTATCCTTTCGGTACCACCGATTAACTACAGTATCAAAGGACCCCTACGATATGCAGTAGAGGGTTGAACCTCGCAATATAGAGCTTAACCCCCTCCTGACTCTGCGCGAAGTCTCTTGCTTACCGTGTGACCCCACCGTTGCCTAACGGCTGTGGTTACAGTGGCCTATGCGTGCTACAAGCCACTCGTGATCTCGTGATGGTTTTCTGGTTTGAATCTTGTAGGCATATCAAACGAAGCCACCTCCTGCAAGACAGCACCGCACTTCTGGCTGTAGGACATCAGCGACACAGAAGTGCGCCACCATTTTTGCCGAGCACATGGCGGTGGACGGCACCGCATTTTTTGTTGACAGTCGGTGAGGTCATCCACTGGCACATTGAGCAGATCGACTCCAGTTACCATCACCCATGACATAGGATACGGACTCAGGGCCGGTCCCATCCGTCAGGTGATTCTACAAGGATAACTTTGTACATGGTGAGAATCCATGGCTTTGCTGAAGGAGCAGGTTCTCGGACATGCGAAAGAGTTTTCTGAAGCGTGGGGAAAGAACTGGTGTTTTACATATGAAGGATTTCTTCGAGAAATCAAGCCAAAAGAGAAAGCAAATAAAAAAAGTCGGTATGTATGCGTCAACATCGTGTTAGTATATCGTTACTGAAGGTACAAATTTGACCCTGGAACTCGAACTCGACAAGAGGCGCTTCTCTTGTATCCGGCTGATCAATTTCTTATTCAACGTGTAATAGTATGGTCGAATCCCCGGTTCTTTAATTCATGTGAATTTGAACGTACTTGCCGTCAACAAAATCACTGTCTTCGCTGGCTGCAAAATGGACTTTTCTTGCTCCTTCGAGTGATAATCCACATACACAGCATAAAAACTGAGAGGATGCTGGAATGACAAACACGTCATTGTCCATTGTCGGTCCGCAAAACCGACTTGGCCGCTGTTTCACAGTGGACGTCTTGATGGCTTTCAACCCATATGGATATGAAGGTATGTATATATATAATGCACTTTTACCTTTATTGTGATACAAGTTCTCACTATCTTGTTCCCATGTTCGAGTGCTAGAACGATCAAACTCCACATTTGGTTTCCATGACTACTATACACTATATATATAGTATATATTGGGACATTTACGCCTCAGTTGTTGTCGAAGCAACTGAGGTAAGAAATACTTGATACGTATGTCAAACAGTAATTCATTATATATCCACAGTTGAACTCGTAATAGAAGAGCACCCTCATCCGAATAGTAACGTGTTGACGGAACCGTATGCATCCGGTGATCTACGTTGTTTGGAGGTAAACATGATGCAGCGTGTACATTACACATCGACGGGTATTTATACTAAAAAGTCGGCATAATTCGACATGTGATAACATAACAGATGTCAATGAGATTGATAGAAGATTAAACTGTTCTCATACACAAAACTGATATTTCAGCATAACGAAAGTGTGGCTTGAAGGGGTCTGATTTCATCATGGTGGCAGGGACAAAGGTACGGGTAACTTACCACTGGAGGTTCTCTTATGCCTCCGCCCTATGCTCATCTAGTTATCTTCGGGCCTTTCACATTCCCTTTGCCCGCTGGAGAAGATGTACCGTGTGAGGGCTGTGAGGGTTGGCCAATTTGTGCAGTGGAGTCATCTGGCAGCATCTTGGCAAAAGTTCTGGTGCTTTCTATTTCATCTCAGTAAACCCAGTCAACAAAGATATACGAATCTACCTGAAATGAAGGCGACAACACTCGATCCCAATACGCTTGTAACAAAGACTATTGTTCTTATGGTGCAATAGTACTTTAGTCCGACAAGCCAGGCAATGACAAATGCAAGGGAGGATTGGGGGACATTGTTTGTTTTTAATGAGGGGTGACCACACCCTTCGAACCAAAACCGATGACCTGAGTATGGCTATGCGTGCCACAGCCACTGTCAGCGGGGTTCTTGCGGCTTGAGCCTTATTGATAATATGAAGCAAAGCCACCACTGGCAGCGATGTTGATCCAGTCAACTCACCCTTTGGAGCGTGGTGTCAACGCTACACACCCATTCTAATTTCCATGGCATGCTGTGGTGCTTACTGTCATTCTGCCCGGATATGTGCTGTAATCAAACAAAATCAGCATCAAATTCGAGTCAGACACAGGTACCGAGCCTCGGTACCTGCTCCTGCACTCGTGGCGATGATCCTAATTTTAACATGCCACAGCCATCGCCAATATCACGCAGTGATAGTTCTATAGCAATGAATGACGATGGGTTTACATTCACGTAATCCGACTTCGGCGGTTTTGCAAGCCCTCCTTCATCGCCCTGCATTTTTTTTACGATCTCCACTGGAACAAGCTTGATTTACGTTCTACACTTTTGTCACAAAGGTTTTTCAAAAGCCTGTTAAAGGGTTTTCTTCAGATGAGCGCCTATCATGACTTTTGTAATCATCTCACCGGCGGGACGAGGGTCGGCCCTCAACCCTCCTGTCCTGTCCTGTCCGGCTCCCGCGCCGACCCCCACCCCTAATGTGAGAAGCGACGATAGACGTGCCGCCGCAACTGCCATTGACAGCCTGAGATGTGTAGAACGCAGATAAGATGTCGAGGGAGAACGCAGAGGAATCCACGAGAATCTTGTTGATGATAACACGCATTATGAATTGAGATGGGCCCTTGCGGCTGACGTGCAGTCATGCCAACTACAACTACTTGGGATGACACGGGACTCGATTGCAGCCGTGTGCTATGATGATTGTGACTGAGCGAGGCAGAGTACAACGCGGGTCGTGTCTTCCCCCCTGAGGACTGCCAGAGCACCAAAGGTCGTTGAAGTTACTACTATTCCTGGGACGACCCGTCAAGTGTGATTAATTGTATGACCGACCGTAAACGTGGACTCATCTTGGGTTTCCCAAGGGTGAGTCACGTGCACAATATGTCATATCAGGTTGGGTAGGTAGGTCGAGGCCTTGCCTTGTTAATTTTTTTTTTGGAGGGTCCATGTCATCCATCAATCACTACCTGCGCATGGAGGTACAGCTCCTAACACCAGAGCCTTATGATTTTGGCATAGCCAATGATCAAGAATGCTTTGTAGATGACCTCATAGGTCATAGATGGACTCAGTCAGGAGATCTTGAATTTGAGGTTTGCTGGAGCTTAGGGGACACCACATGGGAGCCCCTAGATAACTGCAAATTGCTTGCAGCAATGGACTGGTATCTACAATTGTAGGTCATCAAACACCCTTGCCAGCTTGCATAGAGCACAGTGAGGCCATAGTTTGGCTAGGTCCAAATGGCCGCTAGAGTGGTGTATTGCATCAGGAGCAAAATTCAACATTACTAAGACAGTGATTATTCCACTAGGAAATGAGGAATTCAGAAAAAGGCTGATAGAGGAAAGAAGAGTGAAAGAGGACCAACAAAAAATACCAGAAGGAATTCAAATCACAAAAGATGGTGAAGTTACAAGGATACTGGGGGCATGGTTTGGAAACATGGCAGACAGGTACTCACCATGGACAAACGTAATAGAGAAAATAGACAAAAGCCTTGCGTGCTGGGATAAAAGTAACCCTATGATAGAAGGAAGGAAATTATAGCCCAAATGGTAATAGCCAGAATGACGCAGTACCTGACGCAAGTCCAAGGAATGCTGGACTACATGGAAAGAAAACTAATCAAAAGACTGAGCAGTTTCATATGGAATGGTAAAACACCACAAGTAAATGCACAAACTTTATACAGGAAAAAAGAGGAAGGTGGTAAAGCCTTGTTAGACATCATGACACGATACAAAGCTATGAGTATTATGTGGCTTCAATCCTACCTAAACTTGAGCCCTAGCCATTTGCTATGGGCAAAAGTAGCAGATATCCTATTGAGCAAGAACACCGCTAAGTCAGAAGGTAACATAGACGCTAGAGTCAAAGTAAACCCACTACTACAATCATGGAAACCTAGGACAAAGAAGAAAGGCAACAAGTGCCCCGATGTACTGGAATTAATGAAAACAGCAAATAGTTTTAGAGTAAGACCAGAAGATATAGCTTTTGAGAGGGATTTACTACAAAAGATGCTGATATGGTATCACCATGCTGCAGACAAGAAAATAAGAAGAATGAATACAGGGAAAATGGTGGAATGCCTAAAGTCAAAACACAACATACACTCAGTTGGAGATGCTGAGAAATTGTCTAAGGCCATTACCAGCCCAAACCACACAAACTCCACAGAATGTGAATGCAGCCAATGCATGGAGATTGAAAATGAGATGGGATGCATGCACCTCAACCTATGCGTAACAAAAACCAGAGAAATGTTAGATACGCTACCAGAAAAATGGGACCCAAGACAAGCCATGCCTGAAAACTTGACAGACAAAGTGTGCAATGAAAACAAAGCACCCCAAGGAGGAATAATAAAGCTAAACTTAATTACTTGAGGCGATCTAGCAGATATATTTAGGATATTCACCTCAGGCCTGGAGAACAACTTATGGTACCATCCCAATCAGATTTGGGAAGGAGAGGACCTGCAGTCAGTTTTTGTAGCCGGGGCTCTGGACAAGAAAAAGACAGTAGGTAGCAAAAATGGAATAGGGGCAGGGATCATCTTCAAGGAGGCTAAGAATAGGGGCTAAGTAGTTGAACATCAACAGAAACTTGAAATTAAACCCCACCTTGCTGGCTATGATCCCAGCAATGACAAAAAGAAATTTAAAGGCACCAATAAGATTCACAATGAGATCAAGTTTAACGATGAAGATACTCACAGAAGACCTCAAGGAAATGGAGAACAGAGGCTTTCAGGGAGTCAGAGATGCAGGTCTCATAAGAAAACTCGCAGGGTGCTTAAGGATGGGAGCAGCCAGAGTAGAAATCAGCAATCTAATTGATGAAGGCACCAACAATAAAGAAGCAGAGGCAATAAAAATTGCAGCCAATGCACTTAAGAATGCCAGAATAATGACCCTACCCCCAATATCAC
>JAGGAQ010000555.1:0-12884 GCA_017657225.1 Termitomyces sp. T69sscA | reverse complement strand
AGGCGCTAACCACTAATCCATGCGGTTGTGCCAGGAAAATCGTTAGTACACCTCTTGATACAACCTGGGTCTTATCACTGCAAAGAAATACACAACCATATTCCATGCAAGAATACTGTAACCAAGAGTATGGCTAAAAATGCTGGTATGGTACCACTTAGATCTGGCTATAGTCAAAAACGTTAAAACCCACACTGAGCAGATGAAATGCTTACAAACAGTGCACAACGTGAGGACAGTGGAGGATATGTTAGATGTGGCCCATTGATGAGAACCACTCCAAAATGCAAGACATAAACCAAGAAGGAACTGCACATGTACTCAGTGTAAAGAGAGAAGAAATATGGGATGCAGCAACCCACACAAATGCAGGGAGATAGCGAGGAGGTATCTTGGAAGCATCAGCCACCAGTGGAACTCAAAATATTAGGAGGACTTTAGGGAGACCTTGGAAAATGAGAAGGAACTCACAGCAGGGGGAAAAAAGGAAATTATAGACATGGACATCACAGTCAGGGACCACTTGAAGAACAGAATTCACATATTTGCACACTCCATAAACAGGAATACAAGGGACCAGAATTATAGTAGGGACAGGCCAGATGATGGACTCACAGAGGTATATACAGACAGGTCTTGCAAGAGAGATTAAAATGAGACACCCATGGCTGAAGTGGGAGTTTGGTTTGGAAACAAAGACCCAAAAAACATAGCAATTAGACTGCTAAAAAACCTCTCACAAACAAATAATGCAGGAGAAGCAGTAGCTATCCTACTGGCTATCCAAGCAGTCTCTACTGGTGAAGAGTGACTTGCAAATAATGATAGACAACTTGACCAAAATCCTGAAAGAGAGAGAGGACAACAGATGAATTGGAACAAGTAACAGAGATATACTAAAAGCGATCATAGCCCAAGCTAGAGCACAAAGTAGGATAACTGTACTGGAAAAGGTTAAGATGCACATTGGGATTAAAAGCAACAATGGAGCAGATAACCTAGCAAACAAAGGAGCAGAGAAGGAAGCCCTTGAGATAATTAATCTGGATATCTCAGAGGGATATGATCTACTGGTAGCAAAGCTAGCCACAATGACACAGGCCAAAATATATAGAGGGATATTGGAAGGTAAAAAGCCACTGTGGTGCAAGGGCACCAAGACTCACCTCAATATGACAAGGTGAGTGGTCAAAGAAAGCATGGGAGAAGCTCCATCCAACTCGCAGATATGGATGTCACTGCATAGTAAAGACCTGTTTAGGCAGACCAGGAACTTCCTGTGAAAATTCTCTATATAATGCATACAGGTTGGGACAGTACTGGAAGAATATTCCAAACTATGAGAATAGAACAACATGTTCAAGATGTAAAGTGATAGAGTCCATGGAACATATCTTAACTGAGTGTGAAGCCTCAGGACAAAAGGAGGCTTGGGATTACATCAGGCTACTATTCAAAAAAAAAGGAATGGAATATAGAAAGCCATCCATAGGTGCTTCATGACAAGAGTTATATTGGAAATTATTGAAATATGGAAAATCAGGTGTGAATGGAGAATTGGCCAAGAGTTAGACCCAGAAAGGATGCTATCTTAGGAGGAGACTACTGGTAGGGTCAGAGCTGCCATCATATGTAGGATGAAAACAGACTGCTTAGTGACAGATAATGAAAGATTTGGTAAGAAGGCCATAGATACCAGGGTTGTGAAGGAAACATGGGGGGGCTTGGCCCTAGGCAAAGACAGCCCACTCAGATCATGGAGGAAGATGGTTGGGGTTTTAGTGGGTATTGGTTAATTGGTTAAATACGAGCTCCATACTTAGTGCATAAATGCATTTCCCCAAAGATGAAGGCATGTTCAAGCAGATACATTATATATAAACAAGCAAGAGATTGCATTACCCTGTACTGTGGAGGTTGACCATGTGAGCTGTCCACAATATACAATGATACAACCAGAAAAAAAAACAATACATATTTGTATATTTCTATCAAGTATGCAATATAATCAGACTTTTATAAACTATAATTGTAATCCATTCAAAATCTCTTGGTAGACAATATTGGCAGTTGTTCTATTTATATTGTCTGGTAACAAAATCACTTTGATCCTACTTCCTGATGTGCATCTAGAAAGAGCTACATAAAGTTGTTTATAGGAGAACACACAGATTCAATTCAATGTGTTTAACTGATTGCTCTTGAGACTTGTTTATAGTTATAGCAAAAGCTAGTTGAACTAAAAAATGCCTTCTATGCAATTGACTAAGCAAATCCTCTTCAGAAGCATCAATAAGCCCCTCTCTGTTAAACTTGTCTACTGTCACAAAACTTGTCAACCCACCTTTAGTCTCAAAAGGACTTTACCAACACTGCATCGTTGCTTCAGCTCTAAGACAGGCATCAATCAGCCTACCACACCCAGGCTATCATTATCATCCTCAACAACCCCTGTCACGACCCGCTACCAACCTCCAGGACTTAGCCCCGGCCCTGGGACTCCAACCCTCCCCAAAACAACCCCCACGACCACCCTGAGCCTGGACCGCTACCTGACCAATCCCCTCGGCAGCCCCTGGCCATCACTGGCCATCACCGCCCATCACTGCCACCAGCCACCGCCACTTGCGGCATCCCCAGCCATCACCGGCCATCACCACCTGTCACCGCCACAGCCACCGCCACTTGCAGCATCCCCCAGCCATCACTGCCATGACCGCCACATCAGCGCCAGTCTCGGCTATCACACCGCCCATAGCTGCCACATTAGTGCCGGCACCACCTGTCACCCCTGGCCCGTGCTGAGACCCCTATCATGCATCATGATCATGCATCACCGCCGACCCGACCTCCGCACACTACACCCTGCTCCTGCTCCCTCCTCACCGCTCCACTGCCGTGTGTCTCTGCATTTCTAATACGAGACCTCCATGCCACGTGACATGTCTCAACCTCGCCCCACCCCGTGCAGCCCCCAGGTCTCACCCCAAGCCCTGGTGCCGCGACCTGCCACTGGAACCTGGACCTGAGCCCCAGGGCCTACATACTATGTAGTATATAAGTCATAGAGTAGTAAGTAGTACTCTAGTCTTGATATTACTGTAGCCCCATACTGTTTTGTTGTGTTTTTGTCTCTGTCTTGTTTTCTTGCGTGTCCCAGTCTCATCATTTCTACTTGTTTCTTTTCTTATCGCACTCGTCTCATATCATCTCCTTGCCTCGTCTCTACTTGCCTCGTCCTCTAATCTATTCTATTTTGCTCTTCTCTCCCTTTCTACTCTAAGTTCTCTTGGCTCTTCTGTTCCTGACTCCTCTTCTCAACCTAATCTGTTCCATCTCCCTCTATCTTATCTCGACCCTTTCCCCTTTTGGCCGCTTAGTTTCCACAACTCTGTTTCCATCCCCGGAACTCGCTAAGTCCCCGTGCCCGTTACCTTTTTGGACCCTGGGACTCGCTCACTCACCGGCGCTCACTCATTCCACCCTCTTGTACCCCCGGGACTTGCGCCTACCCCCAGCACTTGTCCTCCACCCTCCCTAGCACTTGCCCACTCGCCGGCGCTACCAGTACTCCTTTACATACCGCTCCTGCCCTGCTTTGGTCTCCTATGCCTCACGCTCTACCGGTGCTCTGCATCTGTGGACATGGTGATCACTACATAAGGTATTCGCCCAGTGGACTGAGCCCCCATGGTCAGCGGAACCTGACAACCCCCATGGCCATTGCCAGCTATTACTACAACATCACTGCTCATCCTGGCAATTCCCAATGCTTTTCATCAATGCTTCCTTTGACCATCATCAGCTCTCCATCATGCATTACAGCCTGTGCATCATCTATTATTTCACCACATCATTCTTCTGCATCACAATCTGCCCATCATTCCATACATCATATAACACATTACCTGTGCATCCAATTGCTCTGCTGCTTCTTTGTGAATCTTTTCCACTCAAACCTCCAAAGTAATATTGCCACTCCTTTAAGATCATTCTTTTGTACTGCACAATCAAAACTGACACCTGCCAGCCTTGCAAAATCTTTGGATGACACGTAAGGCTCGGGTGAGCTGGCAAACAGGAGTGCTTGGGTTTATTGAAGTTCGATTTTGTGTGTTTCACTAGATTGTCTTGCATGACTCAAGGCGTTTCGTGGCATGTATGAACCTAAAGAGGTGGTCTAGTGCATCTGGGGCGGTGAGGAGGTAGGAGGTTGACTCAGCTTTTCGATGGAGTTTATGCCATAGATGGTAGTGGCATTCAAATTGATAGTGTTGGCACTCAAATAGAACATGTCAGACTGTCTCAACTGTGAGGTTTCTGCAGTGGGGGCAGACAGGTGTCTCAGAGTGTCAGATGCGGAATAGGTAGCTGTTGAGTGGGATGTGGTGGGTCCAGAGCTGAGTGAGGAAGGCTGAATGCTTTCGGTCAAGGGATTGAACCAGGCAGAGGTATTGTTTCAAGGGAAGGGACTGGTCAATTATGTGGCTCTCAGGGTATCGGGGAGATTGTTTCCATTGCGATTTCCATGTAGTAGTGAGAGAGGTCAAGGCCGTTTGCTGCGTTGCGCTGATGCTGATCGGGAGGGGTGTCTTTCTGAGGGGTGCAGGTAGGGTCCTGGGGTTGCTAGTATGCCCTTGGGAGGCCATCTTTGCCAGTTTGTCTGCACGCTTGTTGGGTAGAAAGCTGACATGGCCTGGCATCCAGTGGAGTTGTAGGTCGATGACATTGCAGGTTTGGTCTTTCTACCCAGCACCGCTGCGTGTTGCTTGGTGCTGTTCTGAGGCGCGTCGTAAGCGGTCGGTCTTAGTGTGCAGTTGCTCGGTGGCAGAGTGTATGTGGTCTAGAAGATAGTGGGAGGGGTGGAGGCACTGGTTAAGTAAGGCCTTAAGCATAGCTTGACTGTCACTACTGACTATGGCACGTGCAGGAATGCTGTGGGTCAAGGAGGTCAGCAGGTGAAGTGCAAGGAGCACTCCTACCGCTTCGGCTTTATAAGTGGTATGCTCAGAGTCACTGCCTAGGTAGTAGCAGAGGTGTCAGGTTTCTACACAGTCAATGTATAGTACTGCCAAGACTCCTATTTCCCCCTTGAAGCCTGATCCATCACAGTGGATGGCGGCAGGTACGGAGGAGAATATAGACGAGGCTGCTGCGAGGGCTGATTCCTTGCCATCCAGTCTTGATCGCCTTGGGGTTGACCCCTGTAACATGAAAGAGGTAGTGCAAGGGAGAGTGGTGCCTAGCAACAAATTGCCGAGCAGCCTTATGCACAGGGAGGTGTAGGGGGTGGGAGCGAGGTAAAGAGGAAAGACGTACCGTGGCCCTGTAGAGGATCTTCTTGAACAGGAGTTCGATGGGTAGTAGGTATGTGTAGGCATCCAGTACGTCGCCTGCTGTGGTGCTCAGTGCTCTGGTGATCATTTTGGCGGTGCGTCTCTGGGAGAGAATCAGTTTATTAGTAATTGCTACAGATCCCAATCTCTTTTTGCTGGAGAGGGAGTCGTGTATGCTAGTGTACCAAACATCTGCTGTGTATGTGATGGCAGGAACTGCAACAGTATTGTAGAGCTGTTGGATGTGGTGTGGTAGCATGCCATCAGACGTTCATGAGAGACGCATCACCTGGAGTAACCACCAAGTGGCCCAGGCAGAGACCTTCTGACAGTGAGCGGACCACCATAGTTTAGAGTCAAAGACTATGCCCAGGTACTTGTATGTGGGCACAGTCTCAACTTGCTGCACGGTGGTCGTGCCATTGGGGTTGGTTTATGAGAGGGTGAGGTCGTCAGGCATGTCATTGTGGGGGGTGCACAGAAAGTTCATGAGGGCCAATTTTGATAGTTCAAAGGGAGAGTTATGGGTTAGTGACCAGTCAAAGCCTCCGCCAGGGCAGTGCATCATGTTGGCAAGAATGTTGTGGCATGTTGACAGGGTTTGTGCCGTGGCTAGGAACATAGTGTCATCGACAAAGCCAGATGTTTGTTCAGACTTGGAGCCTTCAGGTGCTACTTGTATCAGAGGCATGTTGTAGAAGGCATAAAACATCATGGCGAGGGGGCAGCCCTGGATGGTGCCATTCTGGACATCAAATGGGTCAGAGATGGAGTCGTTGAACTTGAGTCTCGTTTTCCTATCGGTTAGCATCCACTGGGTAAGCTTGACATAGCATTCTGGGATGCCACATTTGTGCATGTTGTGTATTAGCTGATCATGGACAGTATTGGGAAATGCTTGCTGAATGTTGAGGAATAACGAGGCAGCCACTCGGCCCGAGCACCATGCATCCTTAATCTTAAAGACCACAGCATGCATAGTGTCGATCATGTTGCGTCCAGGTCGGCCTCCAAATTGTCCTAAGGGGAACATGTCGTGTTTTTCTGCAAGGAAAGAAAGATCAGTGGTGACAATGGTTGATAAGAGCTTCCCAATAGTGTCAAGAAGCTCTATTGGGTGGTAGGCCTTGGCTACTTTGTAGCTGGGCTTTCCCGGCTTGCAGAGGATGAGGGTAGTAGAAATGAGCCAACTGTCGTGGTAGACATCAAGTTCAAATACTGCACAAAAGATAAAGTATAAGTGGTCAAGGAGTGCGTCTGCGCATCGCTTCAGCACAATATTGGAGATCCCGTCAGGACCTGGTGCTTTGTGGAGCTTCAGCTTAGCAATGGCATCTAAGATGCGCTTCTGGTTAAAGAACTGGATGCTGGGCAGTGGCTTGGGATAGACAAAGGGTGGAATAGAAGAGGACAGGGAGGGAGGTGGAAACAAAGACTTGGCTAAGATCTCGGCCTTCTGCATGTTAGACATGGCCCAGAAGGGCTCGCCCTCCCATTCTATCTGGAGCTCAGGGACCCTATCGCATGACATGTCATTGGGCTTACAAACAACATATTTGTTCGCCATATATATTTGTTGGGCATCAATGTTCTCCAACCATTTGACCCAGCAGTCCTCTTTTGCCTTGCATATGTTATCCACCATGAGCCACGAGAGGCGCAGAGCCTCAGCCTTAGCAGGATGGTTAGCAATATGACAAAATTTGTATGCAAGCCTGTTTGCTTTGCCCTGTTCACGTTTCAGAGCTGTTAGCTCTTTGGACCACCACCGCTTGGTGTGAGGGCAGAGGTTACTAAGGGGGACGATGGTTTCATCTGCAATAGTTTTCTGAAGTGTTGCCATCAGCAACTCGACTCTGGAGTCGAAGTCCTCCTTCAAGGTGATAATGCGGGCAGGGGAGCAGGTGTCAAGCTTCTCCTTGAGAGAGGCGTTGAACATGTCCCAGTCGACCTCACAGAAGTTTTTGTGCAGGGCACGAGGTGAGCATGGCAAGGGCAGTTCAATGATTGTCACGACTAGGAGGTGGTCAGTAACAGGAGAGCATAGAGAGGGTTTGACATTGCAAGACACAATGGGGTCCATGCCGTTATCACAGCACCAAACGTTGTCAGGCCATGTCCAGCAGTCCTAAAATGTGCGTAGGGTGGGGAGCTCTGGGGGGAGGGCAAGCTCCATGTGATAAGACCCCAGTAGGCATAGGAGGATGCGCAAGTCATCCTCAGATGAATTGAGGTGGCGGTTCTCAACGGATTCCCACATGGGGTGGTGTCTGTTGAAGTCATCCACCCAGAGCATGTGGTCATTGGGGGAGGGGCAGACCGAGGGGAAGTTGGAGGAAAGGAAGGATGAGAGGGCTGTAAGGCTGTTGTTGTTAGTGCAATCATTATAAATGTTGAAAAGAGCAAGGTTGCCAGAGTCCCCGTTGAAGCAAACTGCAGTGACATCTGATGAGGGGACATCCAGGAAGGAGTAAAGATCTGCAAAAATGTTAGTATTAATGAGCAAGATTGAGTGAGTCCAGCTGCTCCCATCTTGTTTGTGCAAATGGGGGTAGTGGGCTACCCAGTGGGTGGTTGCCCAGGTATTGCCTAGCCCATTGAGGTATGGTTCCTGTAGAGCAAGGACGTCCCAGTCATTTGGGTGTGCCGCTGCCAGCATGGCCTCCTGGGCAGCATTTGACTTCCTGACATTCTGCTGCCAGACTTGTAGGCATGTCGAAGCGCTCCCTTGGGTTCTCATTGAGAGGGTATGGGGGAAACGTCAGAGCGGGGCATGGGAGTGGCCTTGTGGCCAGTTTTCCAAATGTCCATCAGAGCAACTTGGTAACAACCAGTGCCTGGGAGCTCAGGAGCTGCCCCTTGGCTGACCCACGGAGTGGGTGCTGGGGGTGAAATAGAGATCTTCTTGAGGTTGAGGATCCAGGTGCTCAGATTGCCCATTGGGAAATAGGGCATGCTGTTCTCAGGATAACAAGTGTCCAGGTCATTATAGCGTTTCTGGAAGATCGGACAGTTGCAAGACAAGCTTGTGTGATTAGAGTCTGGCCCACAAGAGGCACAGTGGATGGCGGTCTCTGAGGGACAGTTATCAAAAGTGTGGTCTATGCCAGCACAGTGAGAGCAGCGTTCAGCATTTCTGCAGTTAACACGAATGTGCCTGTACTCCTGGCATTGATTACAGCAGATGGGCTTGCGGATATCCTTGCGGACCATCACATGATGGCCTGCAATGTATACCCATTTGCGCAAGAGGTGGTTGGCAGCATGTGCCGAGTTGCAGCAGACCTTGAAGGAGGCTACCGTTTGCTTCGAGTGATGGTGGTCAACTCTCTTCAGCCACGAGGCCGATGTGATGCACCCATTCAGGAGGCCATTATTGCTCTCAAATGTTGCTATGTCCTCTTCATTGGAGGAATCAAAGATCCCACCGCAGGGGGCAAATCGGACAATAAGGGTGTGGGCCTTGTTGATAACTCGCACTGAGTCGCCTATGCAGTTTCCAGATGGGATTGTGGGCGTAGCTGCAGAAGTGCTCTGCAGACTCTGGTGTGTCGAGCTCAAGAAGGTAGGCACCGTGCTTAAGCCAGGTGATGCCGTGAATGAGAGTTTTGAGAGGGGGAGGGGGCACTCCATCGATGGCAGCGAGGCTTGCACCTGACTTGTTGATCTCGGCAAGCATTTTGTTTAAGCGGCCACAAAGTTCAAAGTTTGCTGTTGGGGTGTAATCACCCAGTGCATCCACACTAGCAGTGTTGATGATGATCAAGATTGTCTTTGCATCATGGAGTAGCCGCTGTTGCATCTGGGTGTGCTGCGGAGGAGCTCCAGGGTTGAACTTGGAGGGGATCATCAGGGGTTGAGATCTCGCGACATCAGCCTAAGAGGGCCCTGGTGCTCAAGGTGGGGTGGAAGTGGGCGTGGGTGATGGAAGGGCCGAGAGCTTTGAGATGATGTCACCAAGGGAAGAGGTGACGGATTCGAGCTGAGCAGATACACTCTTGAGTACCAGGGTGGTTTCTGCCTGGGCCGTGTCATTAGCTGAGGCGAAGTCAGCAGAGGATGCTATGTGGTGGACAACAGGCTCAATGTGCTTGAGAACCTTGGACGCTACTGCATTGGCAATGGCCTCCGAAGTACTGTCAATGATGTTGCTCTCCAGCAGGAGCGCAACCGCCAGGATCGCATTCCTTGCATTCCCTTTGATCTTCGTACCCTTTGCTGTTACTGCTGCTGTCATTAGCACGTGTGTGAGCTTCATGCGGTTGTAAGGTTCCCCAGCAAGGACACATCCCTTGAAATCCAGCCACCAGCGCACATCAGAGACCGATTTGATTGGTCCTGCTTGCGCTTGCAGTAAGGCACTGAATTTGGAACGAGTCGGAAGTTGCTGAGGGGGGGGAGCCGGGGTCCTAGGGTGGTTGGCACCACCGTCAGGGGGTCTGGGTTGTAGCCTGGACATCTGTAACATCTCAGTCTGGGTAGGCACAAGCATGGGGAGGCTACGGGTGTTGGGTTGGCTCATAGGCCATGGGTGGAGAGGATTTGGAGGAGTAAGGATGTTGTATTGCTTTCTAGATCTGTATACTAGCCAGGACCCTAAAAGGTATGCTGGTAGTTACAAATCAAGGAGCAGTTCAGGCTGAGACTTGCAGCTCCAGAGCTTATCTTACTGCTCATATACATATAAGTGGTAGGATAGAACTTGGTATGGTAGTCTTGTTATTACCTACATTGCTTGCTTTATGTCCATCTTATGTTTTGTACTTCTCATCTCATGTTTTGTGCTTGCACCATACTTGTCTCATATTTTGACTTGTTCCTCTCATTTCATACTTTGCCTACTCTTTTCAAATCAATTCAGCTTCATCTTCAACTTTGGCTTTTTTCACTCATTACTGAAGTCTCATCCTGTCACGACCCGCTACCGACCCCCAGGACTCAGCCCCGGCCCCAGGACTCCAGCACTCCCAAAACCACCTCCACAGCCGCCCCGGGCCTGGACCGCTACCCGGCCAACTCCCCCGGCCATCACTGGCCATCACCGCCCGTCAACGCCACAGCCACCGCCACTCATGGCACCCCCCGGCCATCACCGCCGTGACCACCACATTAGCGCCGGGTCTTGGATATCACATCAATCAGCGCCGGCACCACCCATCACCCCCGACCCGTGCCAAGACCCCCCATCACGCATCATGATCGCACATCACTGCTGCCGACCTCTGCACGCCACGCCCCGCTCCCGCTCCCTCCTCACAGCACCACCACCGCATGTCTCCGCACTTCCAGTACGAGACCTCCGTGCCGCGCAACATGTCTTAGCCTCGCCCCATCCCACACGGCCCCCGGGTCTCATCCCAAGCCCCGGCGCCGCGACCCGCTGCTGGAACCCAGGCCTGACCCCCGGGCCATACGTACTACGTAGTATATAAGGCGCAGAGTAGTAAGTAGGTACTCTAGTCTTGATATTACCGTAACCCCATCTTGTCTGTTGTGTTTGTCTCTGTTTCGTCTCTTGCATGCCCCGGTTTCCTTACTTTACTTGCTTCTTTTCTCATACTCGTCTCGTTTCGACTATCTATCTTGTCTCCCCTCGTCTCGTACTCTTAATCCATTCTCGTTGTCCTCTTTTCTCTTTTCACTCTAAGTTCTCTCGACTCTTTGTTCCCGGCTCTCTTCACTTCAACTTAATCGTTTCATCTCCCGCTATCTTATCTCGACTCTTTCCCCTTTTTGTTATCTGACTTCCCCAGCTCTGCTTCTATCCCTGGGACTCGCTAAGTCCCCACATCTGATTTTCTCTTGATCCCCGGGACTCGCTCGCTCACCGGCGCTCGCTCATCTTGTTCTCTCGCACCCCTGGGACTCGCGCCAACCCCCGGCACTCGTCCTTCACCCTCCCTGGCACTCATCTCACCCACCGGCGCCACTGGCACTCTTCCACGCACCACCCCCCGCCCCGCTTTGGTCTCCTACGCCTTGCGCTCATCCCGGTGCTCTGTGTTTGTACACGGTGAATAGCCATAAGGTGGATTTGCTCAGTAGACTGAGCCCCCGTGGTCAGCGGAACCTGACACATCCTCTGCCTGCTGTACCCTTGCACTCTTTTCTTGCAATTTCTGTACCCTTTAATCACCCCTTATCTATTCTCAGTGCCTCATCATCCCTTCAACATCTACTCTAAGACTTGTCTACTTCTGCTTACAATCCTCACACTTGCACCCACTCTGTTTCCAACCTTGGTGCACATCTCTCATGCATGTTAACACTCCAGAGTACCCTGGCACTCCTCTACTTTGTCTTGTCACCTCTCTGGCCTTGTATCTCTTTAAAAAGCTCAAGGCTTCAATTCAGCATCAAGCTCTCAGTTTAAAAAACTCAGACTTCCATTTCAATATAAAAAAAACAGTGTTGTCAGGTTCCGCTGACCACGGGGGCTCAGTCTACTGGGCAAACACCTTACATAATGATCACCGTGTACACAAACACAGAGCACCAGGAGGAGCGCAAGGCGTAGGAGACCAAAGCGGGGCAGGGGCGGTGTGTGGGGGAGTGCTGGTAGTGCCGATGAGTGAGACAAGTGCCAGGTAGGGTGGAGGACGAGTGCCGGGGGTTGGCATGAGTCCCGGGGGTGCAAGAGAATGAGACGAGCGAGCGCCAGTGAGCGAGCGAGTCCCAGGGATCAAGAGATAATCAGACGCGGGGACTTAGCGAGTCCCGGGGATGGAAACAGAACCAGGGAAGTTGGATAACCAAAAGGGAAAAGAGTCGAGATAAGATAACAGGAGATGGAAACGATTAAGTCGAAGAGAGGAGCCGGGAACAGAGAATCAAGAGAACTTAGAGTGGAAAAGAGAAAGGAGAACAACAAGAATAGATTGGAAGTACGAGATGAGTGGAGATGAGATGGAGAGACGAAATGAGACGAGTATGACGAGAAAAAAAGCAAGTAAAAGTAACGAGACCGGGACACGTGAGAGAACGAAACAGAGATGAGAACACACAAACAAGACGGGTTACGGTAATATCAAGACTAGAGTACCTACTTACTATTCTACAACTTATATACTACGCAGTACGTATGGCCTGGGGCTTAGGCCCGGGTTCCAGCAGTGGGTCGTGGCGCCGGGGCTTGGAGTGAGACCCAGGGGCCGTGCGGGGCAGGGTGAGGTTAAGACATGTTGCGTAGCGTGGAGGTCTCGTACTGGAGATGCAGAGACACACGGTGGGGGTGCGGTGAGGAGGGAGCGGGAGCGGGGCGTGGCGTGCGGAGGTTGGCGGCAGTGATGCGTGATCATGATGCATGATGGGGGTCTTGGCGCGGGCCGGGGATGGCGGGTGGTGCTGGTGCTGATGTGATGTGATAGCCAAGACCCGGCGCTGATGTGGCAGTCACGGCGGTGATGGCCGGGGGGTGCCGCAAGTGGCGGTGGCTGTGGTGGTGACGGACAGCGATGGGTGGTGATGGCCAGGGATGCCACAGGTGGCGGTGGCTGGTGGCGTTGACAGGCGGTGATGGCTGGTGATGGCCGGGGGAGTTGGCCGGGT
>JAGGAQ010000554.1:0-12912 GCA_017657225.1 Termitomyces sp. T69sscA | reverse complement strand
CGAAGATATATATATATACCGCGCAAGATATGTATCACCCTCAGTCAAGTATACGACGACTGAGGGTGAGTGGACATGACTATAGACAACGAATACTTTACTTACTGTCCTACCATAGTCACATACTTACTCGTGTGCTTAGGTAGGCTAATTACGCTCAGTCAAGTATACGACGACTGAGGTCACATACTTACTCGTGTGCTTAGGTGTCAGCTTCTAACAGATGCCAATGTACAAAACTTACTGGTACCTTGATCAGGAATTTCAAGGCCTACAGCCTCATAATATGCTGAGGCATCATCAGGTGGGTTCAAAGGCAGAGAAGCAGGTAGATTTCTAAGAACCTCGAAATGCTTCATTCGTGAAGTCGTGAAGCAAGAGCCATAGAAATACCAGAGCTTTCTGTGGACATAGCAGTACACAGTGACTCAAAGTGTCTTTTTTCAACTTTGTTCCTAGAATTCAACTCCGTCAAGGATTGACAACCAGTATGGAGGGCTAATAATGATGGTTTCTTAACGGATGACCTGTCACGCAACACATGGGTCTGGTTTCTTAAGGTCGTACCAGTGCCCAGCGTAACGCACCCCTGGCAGTATCTACCATACACTCTGGCTACAGTACACCTAACCGCTGGTCAGTTAGGCAGTCTCCGATCCACCTTTCTACATCGAAGTTGCCATAAGGGTACATGAGTCATGAAAGTTTCTAAAGAAACGTGAATTACGATCGTGCACCAAAGACAACATCAAAGGCGCCTTGAAAATCGGCAATAAGATCGTTAATCGCCTCAATCCCGACAGAAATCTAGGCGATATCAGAAGATTCAGATGACAGTACACACGTAGACATACACGTATCATGTCCGGGGTAACACCTGATTTGGACTGTTCTTCTGCCGTCAACTGGGAGTGGGTAGTGCTTGCAGGATGAATGACAAGAGTCTTTGCATCCCCTGCACACAAGGAGAAAGAATAAGAGAGAAACAATAAAGAACAGAAGTACACAATCACTGACCGACATTGGGGAGATTACTGACTAGTTTCAGATTATCGACGAATCGGCTGGCTATTTGAATGTCACCCTTGATACCAAAGCTGAGCATCCCGCCAAAGTAACCGGGCCGCATCTGCTTCTTCGCTATCTCATGCGAAGGATGAGATTCTAGGCCAGGGTACGATACCCATGCCACATTAGAATGCTTCTCCAGCCACCTAAAACAAAGCCACTCAGAGAGTGAAGCGGATGTCTAAACAACACAAAGGGATCTACTTCGCCAAAGCAAAGCCATTGACACTATGCCTTTCTCCACGGAGACTGAGTGTTTCAAGACCTTGTAGCAGGAGAAATGCACCGAAAGGGTTTAAGCAAGGTCCAATGTCTCGAAGCATCTGTGCGCGAACTTTGATTGCATACGCGATGGGTCCGAACTTGTCGCAGAGGATGGTATCATGATAACCTTCAAGGGTTTCTGTGAAGGCAGGAAACTTTCCTGATGCTCGCCAATCAAATTTCCCTGTATGTCTGAGTGTTTAGTTGTTCGAATGGGGATACGAAATTTTACGTACCCGAGTCAATGATCACTCCACCGATGGTCGTTCCATGTCCACCAATCCACTTTGTAGCGCTGTGCACTAATACATTCCTTTAGATACTGCTGGCAACACAATAATAAAGCTGCACCTATAATGTCAGCCCCGAGCTGAAATGGTTGAACAAGGAAACCTAGACCGACAATGAGGAAAATGATATCTCGATTCCATACTTTGACATACCTCCCATTCCAAACGTATTATCGACGATCAAAGGTAGCTTGTGATCATGGGCAATCTGGAATAAGCCACATAAGTAAAGTGTGCCCTATATAGGATTGGGGCACCATTCCTACTTTGGCAAGAGCCGGAATATCGAACATATGATAATCAGGATTTGCAACAGCCTCGATGAAAATTGCCTTCGTTTTACTGTCAACAGCGGCGGAGAAGGCTTCGGGATCCATTCCTTCGACAAAATGACAGCCAATGCCGAAGTTTTTGAATGTGACTGTAACAACATGTTATTGTCTGTGGTCAGGTCAGAAGAGAAAAGGATAATAGACCTTTAAGTTGGTTATAGGTCTGAGTTTGAGGAATCCTTGAGCATCAACATGAGACTTGTAGCAAGGAATAACACATACTCCCCCATATAAATGAGTCCTTTGACAGGTTTTAGCTCAGCAATTTTACGAGGAACTAGTACTCTTACGAGGAAACTATGTTATCCCCAGCGCGCGCAATTGCTCCGATTGCCAGAAACTGAGCAGCTTGTCCGGAAGAGGTGGCAACGGCAGCGACACCTCCTTCTAACTGTGCGATGCGTCTTTCGAACACGTCCTATACCTTCATAAGTATAAGAAACTCTAGGAATTTACTCTACTTGCGACAGTCGGGTTCGCGAGTCTTGAGTAACTGTAGGCTGGATCGCTAGACACGCAGTTAGACAATGTCTCATTTGCAATCTAAAAAACGACTCGTACTTCAAGGCAAAGATCTCAGCCGCATGCTGCATATCTCGGTAAATAGGTCTATCATTGGAGAATACAAGTGGGATAAATGACGCGACGCACAGAGGAGTCCTTGAAAACGAAACTGGTAGAGGCATATACGGGCACCGCTCGAGCATTAGTGGCCGTATCTGGCTCCTGGCCACCGTGCACTTGGATTGTCTCAAACTCTGGCTTCCTACAGGTCAGAATGGTCATGATTTCGAAAAGTAGACGCATATTATCCAGCCCACTTATAGAACTTCTCAGTCATGGATGGAGGCTCAGAAAGTAGTGGTAAATGGAAAGAAGCAGGTGGTAAATTATATACAAAGGATCAATCCCCATCATGTGCCATATCAAGATAGAGCATGTGTTCCCTTCTTGGGTGACATCGAGTACGCATCAATCACTGCTGCACAGCTCTCTCTTGACAGAGGATGGTATTATGACCTGGTTTAATGTCATCCAAGTATCCACAAATTGGAGACAGGGTACCTACATAAATCAATAGGCAATCCGCCTAATTCCATTCCTTCGCCCAAGCTTCGAAGTTATCGTCGTTCTCGTTCATCGCCGCATATACCTTCTCCCAATCATGACAGATCATAGTGCTTCCAACTCTTTCGACGTTGTAGTCCCTCTCCATAAAATCTCCTTCTTCCAAGGAGTGGTTCGCATCGCAAAGCAACGTCTGACGAAGATAATTCAAGCAATGACCATAGTGCTCACTGTCTATGACAGATGTGTTTCTATCACGCAGCCTGAGTTCCATAGCCCGAATACAATGGAATTGATGGAACATGGTAATCAGGAAGAGACGGTGGTCTGGACCGAGTCGTACCCGTCCATATCCCTTTGGCTCTTTTTCTAGCAGCTGCCATTCCCGGTCTGCAATTGAATCTTTGCTGTAAACTTGAAGGTGCACAGTCTCCTGCAATGTTGTGGCGACTGTTTCCAGAGATCCGATGGGGTATTCGAATGGGAAATCGTCTCCCACGTACGTGTACGTTCGCGAATGGCTACCTGAAGACCAATTCAACTCGATACTAATTGTCTGCCGTGGTATTTGGAAAACGACTGACGCAGCCTAAACTCACCGTTTTGATGTATTCTCCTGACGTTGATGATTGCGATGACCAAGTTTACAATTATGATAAACCAGAGTGTTACTACAGAAAAGGATGGCGCCATGTCTCGTTCAGCCTAGGAGGACGACTTCTCTGTCGTTAGGAACTGATGCTGAAAAATGGTGACTTTCAAGCTATCATACTTCATTTACTCCGATAACCGCGTTATGTTATCAAACTATCTACATCCGAGATATTTTCGAGAAATGGACCTAGGAAATTTCTGTCAGTGTTATCGTTGGCGTTTGAGATTGATGCTCCAAGTCCCCAGCGACCTCCTCGCGGTCTTCCGGCTTGAACTTCTTTTCTGTCAAAACTGTCCCCCACTCTCGATCATTACATTAGTGGACATCTGGTATCCACATGACGAGCTTCTTCGAAGGAATGATTATTTTTCTCGGAGCCGATTTGTCTGGGTTAGAATTTTCATGTCTGCTACGATGTTTTGCAAATTCTAGTTGACGGAATCAGAAGCAAGCTGAGCATTAGTCTTTCCTCTCTTCCTTCTCCCCCTCTCCTTTTTGTCCAGAGTTGAGGACTTTCTTGCTTGTCTGAGACAATAGTAACTGGTGATTATGTGGTCTACCTCTTAGTGGCTTTTAGGACAAATCAACGATGAGTTGTTGATCTTTGGTTCACCTTGTTTATATTGACACTGTATTATTGACAGGTTGTTTGTGCTTCTCTCTTTCCTGACAGCAATGCGCGCAGCATATGGCTGGCTATACACAGTTCTAAGCATTGCTTCTTATTTCTTTCGAGAAGACATAAATTCGCTCTCATGCTGTCGACAACTTCTCATGGGACTATTAACCGCCCTCGCAATTCTAGAATCTGATGTAGCTTACAATCATGTCTAGACCTTTCTGATTTTGTTTCGTTTAGTACTAAGCGTTGCTTCTTCTTCTATTTGAGAAGACATAAACTCGCTCTCGTGCTGTCGACAACTTCTCATGAGACTATTAACCGCCCTGACAATTCTAGAATCTGGTTCTATGATGTAGCTTTCAATCATGTCTAAAATTTCTGATTTTATATCGAAACCTGCTCATCCGCTCTGTTGGGTTACTACGTGTGAGTGCTCGCGATTTTCAAAAATATCTCTTGTTATATGGGTTCCTCTTTATCAGAAGTTTTCGAATTTCTTACCAGTGTGACTCAATTTGTTCAAGGTTTATTCAAGGAACCGCAGGAACATTCCGTCAAAGTCAAACGTATAAAGCGCAGAAATCAAAGGCAACGGTGGCATTCCAAGAAGCCATGAAATTCGTCAATTACATGACCACTGCTCTCTACCTCGTCATTGCCCAGCTCGCGCTGGCCCAAATCACAGTTGCCGATAAAGATTGTCCGCAGGATACCATCGATCCTGATACTGCCCTACGTGAGCCATTTGAACTTGCAAGTCTGGTATTTGTTGACATGACAGTAATGACAGAGGTGGGATGCAGTTAATGTAGGCATCATGTTGTCCAGCTTGAGGGGACGTTAGTTAAAACATCAATGACAGTACCCACTGGCGCTTCGATTATATATTTGTTGAAGGAACTACTGAGGCGGGTCTCCGGCCCACTTTATTCCACTGAATCGTACAAAATCAATCTATATATGACATAGGACCATTATCCATAGTTGGGGAGTGGTTGCAATACTAAGTTTGACTTGAGCTAAGGTAATTCAATTGCATGGAGCATAACTAATATACTGAACATACTGCATGAGTATCACATGACAATGCACGGGGAACGGGTGTTACCAGGTGGTCCCCTTACGAACAACTGGGCCCGGCTGAAACAGACCCGGCTTGCGTCATATTACACGTGACGCCTTACTAGGTAAGGTAGATGCCTCGTCAGCTTATAAGTAAAAAGAAGTGTGAGAACATACCGACGATGGTGGATTTGTGATGCCCAAGCAGCGTCAGAGTAGCCTGAGATCTCTAGATCTTTGCCTCCAAGAACCTGTTGGACGGTATAGGTGGCCACCCCAGACAATGATGTCGCGATATCACAGTTGCTTTGTCTCAAGCACTCTAATATCACACTTACTTCGTCCCTGACGGACAATGCGGACTCACAGTATATAATGGACTCGTAGTAGACCGAACCCTCAGTCACTTCCACTGGACTGAGGGTGAGCACGTTAAAACACTTTACTTTACACACGCATACTAACTAGTACCGTAGATCAATACTTACATTGTTCTTAGGTACAGTTATACAGCAGTCACTTCCACTGGACTGAGGATCAATACTTACATTGTTCTTAGGTCTGTTGGGATACGTCTGGACCTCTAACAGAACCAACTTCTTGTCAGAAGTTCCACGTAAGTACCAAAAAACGCGAGTGGCAGCAGCCATGTGCGTTGTTCTGGGTGCGTTAAGATACTGAGACAGAGTAGAAACAGCGTACGCAATGTCGGGTCGTGTCATCACAGCGGCGTACATTAATGAACCTATCATTTCTCGATATCGCGTCTTTTTGGCAGGTGAGAGTGAGATTGGGGAGATGGATGGGGAATCTGGTGTGAAATCGGCTCCGGGTTCCATAGGCGTCATGGCAATTCGTGCGTTCTCAAGACCAAATCGCTGGATGACTTGATCGACATACACTTGTTGACCGAGTGATATCATACAAGCATGTAAGTCCCGAGTGAGGCTAACACCTAAAAGCCAATTAATTGGACCGAGATCTATGATCTCAAACTGTTCGCCAAGCTGTTTCTTGATCAGAGAAGTAGTTTCAACGGAGTCGCCAATAATGGTCAAGTCATTGGTTGCAACGGCAACTATTGTGTACTTGATGTCGTTGACTTTGTAGAAGACAGCAACGTCAGCTTGGCATACCAAATAACCTAACTCAGTGAACGTGTTGAGTACCTCCTTATACCAATGATTAGTACCCTGCTTTGTGCCATAAAGTGGGCGTTTGAGTCAGCATGCAAGCTTTGTGTCAGGCAGTTTTGTGAGTTCAGGAGGTAAATTACAGAATTGTCAGTAATAAGGTAGGAACTGCATGTATATGATTTTGTTTTCATTGAGTGACGAATTGAGATATGCGTTCTTGACGTCAGCTTGTCGATGGATGCACCACAAGAGGCTGCAATGGATAGCAATGCTCTGAGTGTGGCGGCATGGACTGTTGGGGCATATGTTTCTGTGTAGTCTACACCAAACTGCTGCTTAAATCCCTTTGCCACTAACCATGCTTTATGTCAAATGACTTTGCCATCAGCTCCACATTTACGACATAGAACATACCGACAGGGTATTATATTTGTGCTTGCAGGAGCTTCAATTATCTCCCACGTGCCTAGCTCCTCGATTTGGGTAACACCTTCACACCTTCATACTTCTGTTGGAGTCCTGAAGGGACACCTCGACCTTTCTTTGTGCGCCCGTGGCCACTGGCCACCACTGGCCACCTGTCACTCTACCATTGTCTCAAAGATGCATGGACCCTTACCCAATTACTATATATACAACCACGTTATACATGAACCCTCAGTCTCTCATACACGACTGAGGGTGAGTTATCATTCACAGACATATACATTTACGCATATCTGATGACATACTATAGAATTAACTTAGTTGTTCGTCAGGTATTTTAAAATTCAGTCTCTCATACACAACTGAGGAATTAACTTAGTTATTTGTCAGGTGCATTAACTACTGAGGTTCTTACAACTTCTGTACCTCCCAACCTCCTCTCCACCCAATGAACTTTGTATATATCAAGGGTGGCATACATACCAGCCATCTATCTTTGATCGCTGAATACAACAATGCCCCCAGCTCCTCTTAACTGGTTCAACCAAGCCACACCGAACCACAGAACTATGCACCACTCAGCCTGCTACACATTTGGCCATGCTCATCAGCACCACATCAGCACTTGCTCTAGCAATCTCCAGTGCTTCTGCCATCCCATACTGACACTTCTCTCAATCATCACTGAACACTCACACCACTCATCAGCACCACATCAGCACCTGCTCTAGCAATCTCCAGTGCTTCCCCCAGCATCATGCATTATAACCAGCTTCTTACCTATCACTACCTGCATTAACCTCTGGTCTGTGACCCACATATCATTCCACCCCCCCCCCCACTCAACTCATTGCTCCACCATCATTCCATGAATCTTTCCCACTCACACTCTCAAAGCAACACCCTTTCCTTTGGTTTAGGAGCCTCCTTTATGCCACACAATCACTGCTGACACCTGCCCCAGCCTTCCACAATACCTAGACCATACTTAGAACCCCAGCATTGCAACTCATCACCAAGGCTAGGACCTGTAGCCCAGAGCTTACCTACTATCAGTATACAAGTTGTAGTGTAGCACTTAATACAGTAATCCTGATATTCTATGCACTTGGTCCCAGATTCTAATGGTTTGGGTATGTCTATTTCATCTTGTCTTGATTGTCTCTATTCCATTTCATACGTGTCTTGTATTGTCTTGTAATCTCTCATCTCTACTTGTCTCATGCTCTATTCAATTCAATCTCTTTTTGACTCTCTCATCTCAGCTAAGCTAAGCTCCACACCCTTTGTCACTGATACTGGGACTTGTCTGTCCCTGCTACTTGCTCCAGCTCTTTGCCTACTGCCTCCAGGACTTGCATACAGCCCCAGCACTTGTACCTTGCTTCCCCCACCCACTCCCAGTGCTTTTCCCTCATGCTCACCATCCCTGGATGTGACTGGCACTCCTCTCCCTTAGTTTTGTTGTAGTTCCAGTCCAATTCTTTGGTCTCTTACACCCTGTGCTTCTCTAGGGTACTTGCCATGTGCATAACACATTGTGTCTGCCTAGCAAGGGTGATCTGAGCCCCTGAGGTCAGCAGAACCTGACAACAGTCCATGGAGCTTCTTAGAGACAAAGAAAGAGTTGGGGAAGGAAAAACTGGAACAAGGGAAAGGATCAGCTGGGTTGAGATTTGGTCTCAATGCTAAGCCAGTAAAACAGTGCTAGGCCACAGTGGGGGCATGTGAAAATTTAAAAACCAGATGAAGATCATGTGGTCATGACTGGTTTGTGTGCAAGTGGAGAAGGTATAAAATGGGAAGTATTTTTTTGGCTTTGGGTTCCCAGGGAGTGCAACTGCTTTTAGATTGTGAGGAAAAGTTTGTTGAGACTTTGGTTTTGGCTGATGAAGGTTTGATGGATCATCACCAATTACTGATCCATGATGATGGCCATCAACCATGCATAGCCACCAGTTCAGTAATCTATAAGTTCACTTGGAGCTGGGCCATGAGTTTGGTCTGCAGGACCTTTAAGACCATTTTCACCATACATTCTTCTGGGGTGGAGAAAGCGGTCAGTTCCTTGGTCTGCCAGCCATTCACAGGATGTAAATTCTACAAGCTGTTCTAGTTCCATTCAGGTGTTATGCTTCCTGTCTGTAGTTCACAGTGCAGTATGACATCAGTCTAGGATATATTGTATCACAAATAAGGATGAAATATACAATACAACATACCTAGAATGAGAAAAGGAGAACTTCAGAAGTTAATATAAGTGACATGGGCATGCAAGAAGTACCATGGTCATCAAGTTTGCTCAATTCATTGATGGCTGAGATAGAGGAGAGAAAATACTTTGACAAATAATATTAGTCTACCATGATATGTTAACGAGTGTGGTACCTGAACTCAGCATGATGAGGTGCCGAGTCAAGTACTCATGTCACATTGGCTGAGATTTGATGCATATGAGTGTTTGATGTTCCAGGAGCCACCCTTGGCAGGACAGTCAATGCTTCTTGATGAGACTTTAGGGAGATTATTTGACTGGACAGCAGGTAACCTAGCAACTTCAAACACACCTCTTCTCCAAGGCTGAGGTTGGTCCCAGTGCAGTTGTTAGGTTGGTAGTACGGTCAGGTTGAGCGGTGAAGAGGTTAGGTTGGTTTGGAGGTGAGATATGAGAATGATCTGGGGGTGATGAGTTGAAGAGGTCTTGATCTCTTGATTGGGGATTGTTGAGATGTTTTCCTTATATCCTTCTGCTCTTGACTGAGCGTTATTGAGATGTTTTCTTGTGTCTTTCTCTGACTTTCTAAGAATAACAATGGAACGATGTCATCAACAACATGTTATTAGACATATCACTGATACAGAATATATATGAACGTGAGAGATAGTGGCAAACAGGACACCATAACAAGAAGTGAGCGTAAATGAGCATTCTTTTCGATGGGCTAATAATATATCAAGAATATCTATGGTCATATTTGCAATGGTGGCAGTTGGTGATGGCAGCAACAAGTGAACAAATCAGCACACATTCTCTCTTCAATTTGCCATATTGGAATCAACACCTTCCTCTCCCTGCCCTAACTGTCCTGATGAACTCCAGTAGTGATCCTTGTATGTTGTTGAGGCTTGATTGTGAGATGGTGCTGGTGCATGGGAAGGACTAGGTGTGGGTCCATGCAAAGGACCAACATTGGACATTCCATGACTATGAGGGGCGTACAGTGGGCGGTAGCGCATTGTGGAAGAATGAGGATGAGATGCTTGAAGTCCCAGCAGAGGTGGATATTGTGTGACCCTGGTAGACCTCTGATGTGTATAGGGATGGTGAATATACCTCGGATGGCTTTGAGGATGCATACTTGGATATTGGAGGGGCAGGTTATATGCAGGCCCAGGAGCAGGGGCATTGCAAATATCATAATTCATATATGCTGAATCCATTGGGTAATTATCATACATCCCAATGTCATAGTAGGCATCCGCAAAGTAAGGTGCTTTGTCCATGGTTGCATCAAATTGACCAGATTCTAGGAATGGAGGATGAGCTGCCAATGTTTCAACTCTATTTGACTGCACTTGCTTGCTATTGGTGGAATAGGTGGATGTGGAGGGTCAGTTCTTGCCATTGTCTGCTGCTGCATCAGAGAGAGTCGTACTGTCAATGGAATCATGTGTGGTACTATGAGTAGCTGCTTGCACACCATTATGAACAAAGGCAGCCATTTGTGGAGGCAGTGGTGGTAGCATGGGGTTCTTGGAACTGTCCACCAGTGCAGACTCTGAAGCAGTAGAGTGGCCAGGTTTTGAAGGAGGGAAACTTTTTGTGACATTTCCAGGATGCACAGCTGCTTGCACACTGCTGAGGATTGAGGTCATTCTTTGTGAAGGCAGAAACACCTTGGCACAAGTAGTGGGGGGATCAATGTCTTGCTCAGTTTTGGGATGAGTCGCTGTTTGATGAGCAGCTGTTTGAGCACTGGCGGGGACCAAGGTCATCTTTTGTGAAGGTGGTGGCTGCTCAGTTCTAGGACAGCCGCCGTTTATGCACTGCTGGGGGGTAAGGTCATTTGTGGAGGCATCTTGATGCTAGTAGTGGGGCCAGAAGGAGTACCATCAGCTGGTGAAGCAGTCACAGGAGGCACTTGATCCTGATTGTGCAGCGCTGAGGTAGGAGAGGTGCAAGAAGTTGCTGTACTCTGAGAGCTTGTTGCAGGTTTACTGATGGCCTTAAAATCAGGTGCCAACTTCATGGGGTCGGAAGAATTTGTTTGAGACTTGGCTCAAGCACCACTGCAATCTTTATTCTTCTCTTTGCCTTTTGTCTTGGTCACATTCTTAGCAGCATAACAGCGGTGGGTTCAAGGAGTGATACCTATCCCACCCTCTGACTCCTCATTGTGATCATGTACATTCAACATAATCTTCATTGGCATCAGATGGGGTGACTTGGGGATTGGATGTTCCTTTCTTGCCTGCCGTAAAACTGTTGTGGTCAGATTTGGTAGACACTGCAGGGGTGATCTTCTTTCTGGGTGGCTGAGGTAGCTCTTCGAAGCCACTGCTAACATTATAATATACAGGCCCACTAGTAAGCGGCTCCTTTGAAGCTGGAAGATGGCCATTATGAGGTTGCTCATTGTCAAACTTGCCAGAGTCAATCTTGATGTAGGTAGACTTCTTGTGCTTGACACAGGTCACTGCCATGCTTTTGAGAGTGGGCTTGCCAGTTGGGTTGGCCCTTTTCTTGTTGTCTGAATCAATTTCAATGTGGGTTGGCTTCCTGCACTTGACACAGGTTGCTGCAGTGATTTTGGGGGCAGGCTTTCCTTTTGAAATCTTTCTGCTGGCAAAGAAGGCTCAAGAGATAGAAGTGTGGGAATCATCTGAGGTGGGCTCAGCGGTTGTAATGACAGTGATCTCATCATTTTTTATCTTTGCAGGATCGGGCTTAACAACTCAGAGGTTCCCACTCTGAAGAGCAGCCAGTAAAAGACGTCTGTCCCTGCTGCTGAGGTCTTTGATCCCTTGCTTTCCTTTTTTTGGCTTGCTGGTTTCATGAGGCATTGCACAGCTTGGTGGCCATCCTATAATGATATGAGATATTTCAATGAGGAAGTTGGGAAGTGTAGACCAGCGTAATTGATCACCAGCCCACCGCTAGCCAGCTGCCTCTGCAGCATCCTCTACATCAGCAGTAGATTAGCTATAGAGCAGTAGACAGTCAATCAAGAAAAGACTCACTGAGCAATCCTATCAGATATTTTTTGCGGCTCAAATGAGTCGTTTCGATCACATCATCTTCATCATCTTGGACTTGGTTGTCATGACCCGCTACCGACCTCCGGGACTCAGCCCTGGCCCCGGGACTCCAACCCTCCCAAAACTACCCCCACGACCGCCCCAGGCCTGGACCGCTACCCAGCCAACTCCCTTGGCAACCCCCGGCCATCACTGGCCATCACCGCCTGTCAACGCCACCAGCCACCGCCACCTGCGGCATCCCCAGCCATCACTGGCCATCACCGCCCATCACTGCCACAGCCACCACCACTTGTGGCATTCCCCAGCCATCACCGCTGTGACCGCCACATCAGCGCCAGGTCTCAGCTATCACACTGCCCATAGCCGCCACATCAGCGCCAGCACCACCCATCACCCCCAGCCCGTGCTGAGACCCCCATCACGCATCACGATCACACATCACCACTGACCCGACCTCCGCATGCCACGCCCCGCTTCCACTCCCCCCTCACCGCCCCACTACTGCATGTCTCTGCATTTCCAGTGTGAGACCTCCACGCCGTGTGACATGTCTTAACCTTGCCCCGCCCCGCGCAGCCCCCGGGTCTCACCCCAAGCCCTGGCACCATGACCTGCCACTGGAACCCAGGCCTGAGCCCCGGGCCCTACGTACTGCGTAGTATATAAGTCGTAGAGTAGTAAGTAGGTACTCTAGTCTTGATATTACCGTAGCCTTGTATTGTTTGCC
>JAGGAQ010000553.1:0-12951 GCA_017657225.1 Termitomyces sp. T69sscA | reverse complement strand
CAGACCCATGCCGAACATGCAATCTTTGCAGTCACCAGCTTAGGCAAGCAAGACATGATCCTTGGCTTTACCTGGCTTTGGGAGCACAACCTGGAAGTAGACTGGGCCTGGGGCAAAGTAGCAATGAGCCGGTGTCCCCGGAGGTGCTCTACCTGCGCAACTGAGGTCAAGGAAGAGCGCCGGGCTGGAGCGCGAGAGCATGCGACCATCCAGGCTTGTTATGCAGGCCACCTCTCCTTTGCAGACCTTGACCTTCTTGACCCTCCGCTTCTGGCATTCTCCTGTAGAGAGGCCCTCTACAAGGATGACCAGAGCAGCGGCAGAGCCTTAGAGGACAAGCTGGGAGAGGAGTTCCATGGAATCCACCACCCGGAGTTCCCTGACAAGGTGGTAGAAGTTGGAGACTAGATCTATGCGACCACTCTGCACCCGCCACTACTTATTGAAGAGATCCATGCTAGCCAGACCACTTCCCAGCGGTTGGCTCAGGCGTTTGCCACCAACTCTCCACCCCGGGCGTTCTGGGATGTGGTGCCTCAGTACCTCCACTGTTTCGAGAATGTATTCTCTAAGGCCTCATTTGACTCATTCCTGGAGCGCAAGCAGTGGGACAATGCCACTGAATTGATGCCAGATTCCAAGCCCTCTGCCTGTAAGGTTTACCCCCTAGCACCTAAGGAGCAGAACAAACTTGACACCTTCCTTTAGGAGAACCTGGACTCTGGTCGCATCCGCCCATCCAAGTCACCAATGGCTTCTCCAGTCTTCTTCATCAAAAAGAAGGATGGCTCGCTCCAGCTGGTCCAGGACTACTGGGTCCTTAACGCCATGACGGTGAAGAATTGCTACCCTCTCTTCCTCATCTCTGAGCTCATCAATAACCTCCAGGGAGCGCAGTACTTCACCAAACTGGACGTCAAGTGGGGCTACAACAATGTGTGCATTCAGGAAGGAGACGAGTGGAAGGCTGCCTTCCAGACCAATTGTGGACTGTTTGAACCCCTCGTCATGTTCTTCGGACTCACCAATAGTCTGGCCACTTTCCAAACAATGATGAACAACATCTTCTGGGACTTCATCATGGAGGATGTAGTGTGCATATACCTTGACAACATCCTCATCTACACTAACACGCTTGAAGAGCACCACCGGGTTACACACAAGGTCTTGGAACACCTCCGCCAGCATCAGCTCTACCTCAAACCGGAGAAGTGCAAGTTTGAGCAGACCCGGATCAAGTATTTGGGGCTGATTATCTCGCATGGAGCTGCTGAGATGGACCTTGTGAAAGTAGCAAGTGTGGCGGAGTGGCTGGAGCCCAAGAACAAGAAGGAGGTGCAGGCCTTCCTAGGATTCACCAACTTCTACTGGAGGTTCATCCAAGACTTCTCCCATCATGCGTGCTCACTATTCAACCTCGCTGCAAAGGACGTTGCCTGGAACTGGGGACCTCCAGAGCAGACCGCTTTTGATGCTCTCAAGCACACAGTCACCTCCGGGCCTGTTCTCCTTTTCCCAGATGACAATTCTCCCTTCCGGGTGGAAGCAGACAGCTCCAACTTTGCCACCAGAGCTGTCTTGTCGCAACAGTTCTGGGATGATGGGAAGTGGCATCCAGTGGCCTTCTACTCCAAAAGCTTGAATGCGGTAGAGCGCAAATATGAGATCTACGATAAGGAGATGCTGGCCATCATCCGGGCCTTTGAAGAATGGTGGCATTTCCTGGAGGGCTCCCAGCATAAGTTTGAGGTTTGGACCAATCACAAGAATCTTGAGTATTTCTAGACGGCCAAGAAGCTCAACCGTCGACAGGCCTGGTGGTCTCTATACTTAGCTAACTTTGACTTCTTGCTGCATCACAAGCCTGGCCGGAGTATGGAAAAACCTGATGCACTCTCCCAGAGAGCAGATCATGGCACTAGTGGGGACAACAATAGCAACATTGTGCTTCTCTGACCGGAGTTGTTTGCTATCTGGGCCATGGAGGGCTTGGCAGTCCAGGGAGCAGAGGTCGATACCCTCTGGGACATTCAACGTGGAAAGCGAGATGGCCACCATGAGGATGTTGTGGCTCAGGCAGCTATGGCTCTGAAGTTGGGACCCACCACAGGAGCTAAGTCAGTCCACACTGATGAATGGGCCCTCCAGGATGGGCTTCTGACCTTCCGGGACCGCATCTATGTGCCCAACATCCTGGGACTCCACCAGAGGATAGTTGAGCAACACCACGACTCCTGCATTGCTGGACATCCAGGCTGGTGGAAAACGTTGGAGCTAGTGTCTTGGAACTATTGGTGGCCCCAAATGTCTCGGTACATTGGATTCTACACTAGCACATGTGACCTTTGCCTCTGGACCAAGCCTCAGCGCTGCCTCTCCACTGGGGAACTTCACCCACTACCTGTCCTGTCTGAACGATGGAGCGTAGCTTCAGTGGACTTCATCATAGAACTCCCCAATGCTCACAGCTATGATGCTATCATGGTAGTGGTGGATCTCTGTGGCAAGCAAGCGCACTTCATCCTGACCCACACCACTTGCTCTGCCATGGGTGCCGCAAACCTGTACCAGAAGAATGTCTGGAAGCTCCATGGCCTCTCGGATGCCTATGTGTTGGACTGGGGCCCACAGTTTGTAGCAGAGTTTACCCGGGAGCTCTACCAACTTCTCAATGTGAAACTCCACACCTCCACCGCCTACCATCCCCAGTCTGATGGGCAGACAGAACACATGAACCAGAAACTGGAGCAGTACCTCCACCTCTTCTGCAATGAGCGGTAGGATGACTGGGATAAGCTGCTTCCAGATGTGGAGTTCCAGTACAACAACCACGTTCATGCAGCCATGCAGGTGTCACCCTTCCTTCTGGATACAGGACGCCACCTGCGCATGGGCTTTGAGCCTTGGGCCTGGTCCTTGGAAAATGAAGCTGTGAACGAGTTTGTAGACCAGATGAGGGTAGCACAGGAGGAGGCCAAGGCTGCTCTAACAAAGGCAAAGGATGATATGGCCTGATACTATGACCGTGGAAGAACCCCAGCGCCCAAGTACCAGCCCAGAGACCGGGTCTATCTGAATGCCTCCGACATCACCACCACTCACCCATCAAAGAAGCTCTCACACCAGCAGCTAGGACCCTTCATGGTGGAATGACAGGTAGGCCCGCTAGCCTACCAACTCCAGCTCCCAGTAGGAATGCAACAGCTTCACCCAGTATTCAATGTAGTCAAGCTAACACCGGCTCTAGAGGATCCTATCCCAGGACGACACCCAGTGCCTCCCCCACTCCTGGTGGTGGTCAATAACAATGAGGAGTATGAGGTGAAAGAGATTCTGGACAGCCACCTATTCCGCAGACAACTACAGTACAAGGTAAAGTGGAAGGATTATGGGATTGAAGACATCTCCTGGGAGCCCCAGGAGAATGTGCATGCCCCGGGACTGGTTAGAGAGTTTCACTGGAGACATCCAGATGCGCCCCGGGCCATCTGGAGAATCTACCCCATCTCACCAGCAGACCAGGCAATCCAGAACTTCTTCTACCCCGCACATCAAGACACTGCACGCTAGAGGGGGGTGATGTCAGGGGACTTCCATTCAATTTCCATTCTTGGGCACATCCTATGCCACTCTCCGGGACCCCCAGGGCTTGCCCTAGACCTCTGGGACTCATTCTAGACCTCAGGGACTCGTTCTAGACCTCCGGAGATCTCCGGAGGTCATTTCCTTTTTAGGAAATCCCTGGAACTTCATGTTCTTCCTGTTCAAACATTATTCAAGGTTAAGGTTAGCTCCGGTCACCTGTATAGTTGTTCTCATGCCTCCACCACCCGCTAATGTGCCGCACCAAGCAGTGGGGAATCCTTAGACTTGTTCTCTTTGGATTTCCCTCTGCTAGGTGATTAGTTACCATTGTATCATTGATTACCCTGTCTAATACAACTTTGGATTTCCCTCTGCTAATTGTGTGATTGAGCCGCAACTCCTGGAGGTGGCCCTTACAAGGGTCCCAGCAGATGAGTTAGCAGTGGCAGCGGTGAAAGGGGGATAATTGAGGGAGCTTAGCATATATGCCAAAAACTAGAGGCCTGCTACAATCACTAGGCAGGTAAAGTGCTAAAGCACTAGCATACTTCCAGTGACAAGACAAAGTGCTTAGAACAGTGCCTTAGCATAAGATGGATGTAGGTGTAAGCTGACTTGAGCTTCAAAGCCCAAGTGTAAGAGATGGAGTGTGAAGGTAATTTGTTATTTGCAGTGTATAAGTACAGTATATATAGTAAGTGGTAAGTGAAGTCGCTGTTAGCAACCCTAGGTCACCAAAGCAGTGGACTTGGTGGGTAAATACTAACCAACAATCTTCTATATAAGAACACATCAAACAACCTTGGTGACACCTAACAGCGCCAATCAAGCTGTCTGTCATGTCAATATATCAAAAGTAGGTATGAAATCACCAACTGTCAGTGTCATTGAATGATGACAGTTGCCAGGGTGCTGCAGTAATGCTGGTAAATCCTTGGTGGTCAAGAAAATAAGGTAAAATAAATAGAAGAATGATAGCACAATACAAAAAATGCTTGTTCTGGGATCTGAACCCTAGCCATTGAGGCAGGCACCAGGTAGACCATAGGGCATGCTAGCCACTAATCCACAAGCCTGTGCCAGAAAATATATCAGTACTCCTTTTGACACAACCACGGGCCTATCAACACCATCAATATCCTATAGAGTTGAAGCATTTGTTAGCAGATCCATGGTATGGATAATTTATGAGGGCCTTGATACCTTTCTAGCTCTCATCAGACTCGAACACTTTTAGAAAGCATCAGGTCTCTTAATGAAACACAATGACACATTGGTATCTTTTGTTGGAATTGTGCAATCATGTGATTGTGGATACCACAATACAACACCAGGGCCATGAGTGGCATGCCAACCACTTCTTTGTCCTCTACTTCTATATCCATTGACATGCTCTAAGGGTATGTCTCACTTACTATACATACTATAATCACAAATACTGAGACTTAAATTATGTATTAGTAACATCCTTGTTTGGTTATTCTGGTAAATTACTTTATCTGTTGTCTGTTGTACCCCTATGTGAGTTTGTACTAGTTTCAAGTGCTGAAGGAAATAGGTAAAGTCTTGG
Source organism: Termitomyces sp. T69sscA (assembly GCA_017657225.1). NCBI lineage: Eukaryota > Fungi > Basidiomycota > Agaricomycetes > Agaricales > Lyophyllaceae > Termitomyces > Termitomyces sp. T69sscA. The sequence continues at coordinate 7,796 of JAGGAQ010000553.1, read as the reverse complement.
AAATCAATCATACATGGCTCCACCCACCTTTATCAGCGAAAAGTTGCCTAGAATACATGGTAATATATGGGTACTTATGTTAACCCAGGTAACTAATATAGTAGTTCTGATATATGGCCATAATCCTAAAGTGACTTTTTGATGATACTAGAGTAATTATAAGCAAATGGAAATAATTCTTAGTAATTGTTAGACTACTTGAGCAGAATGAACATAATGTGGGATTGGGAGAGGATTGTAATCCCTTCAAAATGTGGGGAGCTAACTGGCTAAAAAAGACACATGCTCTGGATGACAGATAACATTTCTTCAATGAGAGGACAGCATGTCTTCAAGCACAGAAATATGACACTTTGAAGATTGACTAGTTAACAGGATTGCACTAGAAGGTCCATCTAAATCTTTAAGCTGAGAGTCTATATATACCAATGGCTTTGCTGTTTGTGGTTTTAATCTGGGATACTTAATTCTGAATCAAATTATGTTTTCATTGAGGCTCCATAGTTGTCTCATAGTTATGTCACATTGATTCAAGAATGATTTCAAATAGCAGTATCAGTTTAGAGAATAAGCTAAAAAAGATCCTGGGATGTATTATAATTTCTAAGTCACATAGTTACCATCATATCTTGGCCTGAGAAGGTTGAGAGAATGTGGTAGGACTCTGAGATTACCTGGCATTCCTCATATCAAAGTGGTCCTGAATGATTTTCCAAAGTAACAATATTTTGTGATACTTTTGCAGCAATCAATGTAAGTTTATTTTACATTGACCATTAAGTTTTGCTTTAAAGAACATAATCATCCATAATCCATACTTTGAGCATTATAGCCCCTTTAAACAATGGACTCCAGAGCTGTATTTGGCCATCTAATTGACTTTTTGCTGATGTTGTTGTTAGTGCATGCATAGAAAGTGTGGCAGATATCAGTGTCACTTCATGAAACAGGACTTACACCCAGTAGGTCACCAAGAAAGTGCTTGGAAAGTCAAAGGGATAAGGGATATCTGAACGCGTCCACGAAGATAAACTATAGATCAAAAACTAGTCCAGTCCCCCTCGAACTGATTATCCTGTCACGTGTTGCTACAAGAGGCTGACGTCACGCTTTTATTGGTTGTTGGATCACCGACGCCGTCCGCGTGCGAACCGGGCCCATACACGTACCATGGCTGTTCATGCGTGGACTGTGCCGGTTATCTACCCCTCCTCCATGTATGCTACGGATGATTTGTCTTTCTCACAAACGAATATCAGGTGCGGATCACCTCTGGTTCTGTAGAGCCTTCTTCGCGCACAGAACTAACCGTCCCTCTTTGCTTGACTGCGAAGTGAATGTCGTTTGATCCCGGTTTGCCGCGTCGTACAAAGAATTCGCACTACGTATGGATTTACTTGTACACGGCTTGACCTGCACTCTGTAAGGTTGGTTTTCCAAGCCGCTTCCTGTGTTAGCATAGACTCTGCATTAAACTCATTGCCAAAGCTGTTACTTCTTTGCTCAACGCAGTGATCGATTCAGCCATATGATACGTACATTCTCGACTCATGCTCTCGGGATGTATACTCTCTTACACTTCAGTGTATCCTGCGAAGCCCCCTTCCAATTATTCAACTTCTGGTATCCGGGTCGGTCATACCCGGTTCGTGAATTCTCTCAAGCTCTACAAAATTGATATGCATACTTCGCAGGATGATCTTCGCTCTGTAACGTCGGCCGAAACAGAGGACAGCCTTGTAGATAGATCTATCAAGATTGCTTGTCGAGATGAAAATGGCCTTGGATTAGTGTCAAAAAGGAACAACTACTTACACGAGCCAAGTCAGCTGAAAAGAAATTCTCTCCAGCAACGGCCCGGGATTGAAGTCATTGCTATATAATATCATATCTCGCCTTCGAAAAGGATACTCCAACTTCACCGCGATGAAGCCTATCACATTCTACGACATTCCTTCTACGGTACCAGGAAAGTCTTGGTCTGTCAACTTATGGAAGACGAGGTATGCCGATCGCTTTCACGATGCCATCACTCGACTAAGTCAATATCACCTTAGGTATTCATTGGGCTTGAAACGTCTGCCTTACCAGACTGAGTGGGTGGAATACCCCAACATCGCGCCAATGTCGAAAAAAATGGGCTTTCTTCCTACTGCGATGCACGGCGATAATCCGTACTACTCTCTGCCCGCCATCTACGACCCCAATCATTCTAAATCGCTCGCCGATTCCGCATTGATAGCCGAATACCTCGATAAAGCTTATCCAGAAACACCCAAGCTCTTCCCCCCCGGATCCCATGCCCTTCAATATGCTTTTATCGATGCCTTGGATAGTAAGCTCCAACCTATTTGGGCATTTGCGCTTCCCGCGTCCAATGCGATCTTGAATCCGCCGAGTCAGGAGTACTTTCGTCGTACCCGTGAGGCACAGTTCGGCAAGCCCTTGGAAGATGTCATTCCGAAAGGTGAGGCAGCTGTTGCAGAGTGGACAAAGGTAAAGGCAGCGTTCGACGCTGTGTACGGTTGGCTAGAGAAAGGAAAGGAGAATGGCCCATATTTCCTTGGACAGGAACCGGCATTTGTCGATATCGTCCTTGCATCTTACTTTATCTATTTCAAGAAGATCTGGGGTGCAGACAGTCAGCAGTGGAAGGATCTTTCCACGTGGAACAATGGAAGATGGGAAAGGCTGGTCAAGGATTTCGAGAAGTACGAGAATGTTCTGTGAATATTGACCTCGTAAAGGAAGTTTTGTACCTCCATACCAACAAATACAGATAATTGATAGGGACATTCAGGCAATACGACTTGAATGTCTTACACCCTCTCGTGTACATTTCCCCTATAATGTCCAGGTCTTTCGGTGGAGACGCTTCAAGGGGGTTCACTATATGTCATGCCTCCTCTGTGATTAAGCAATAGGAGGTATAGGAGACGGGAGGATAGCATAAATTGACGATTCTCAAGCCGTTGCTCCTTTGCCAAGAAACATGGCCACCGGCAAAGGTATAAATCATAACGTTTACCTTGATACATTATCTCGTCTGACATTGCTACATAGATTTCCTAAAGCCAGACATTCCGAGCACACAGGGACATGGAGATCTTCTGACGCAACAGCCAATCCTTCGACGCAGATACCGTTTACGGAGTAAAACCTGGTCCTATAGGTATGCTCGATTAGGACTGGATGGCATATAACTTCACCTACACTTCACAGTAGCGAATGGGAGCCAAATTTTGATATTGCTCAGATTATTCAGAATGAGGTCAACGACCTTGAAGAACGTGTCAAGGTAACCGAAGACGAGATCAATGTAGCCAGTCAACGGGCCCATGAGCGCACAGAGAATATAGAATTGGTAATGGACGCTATCATAAGTGCGTCACCAAGTACCTCGGCATTGATCCATAGCAGGGTGACCGACTTGCTGTTCAGATTTGTTGAAGCGCTTCCAATCTTTCTAACGAACAATTCTTTTCGTGTCCAGTTGTGCAATGAACATTATCATAGAAATTCTAATTGAATAGTCACAAGTACTCTTCAATTAGTCACCCAAAGACGCAAGATTTCAACTCCATTCAATAAAAAGTCAGTTTTAAAATCAGTCTCAAAATCGCAAAAAAAATATTGAGAAGCACTGAATGTCCAAGCTTCAATATGTTACCCCGGGAGAAGAAGTCGAAAGAACAGGCTACAGGGAAAACGATTTGGTTTACCTTGTAAAATGTATAGCGGAATGTTTGAGCTCTTTTCTCAGGCTGTGATAAAATGTTGAAGTTGGTATGGCAGGTGAGTAGGGTGAGTTCATTCTATTTGTTTGGGTCGTGACCCGATCTACAGGAAACTGCGCTGATCTATCTCAAGTAACATTTATTTGGGTTGGGGTTTGGGTCTTACCTCACATGGGATGCCCCTTTCAGACAAAAGGTTGTCGGACTACGACTGTAACAGCACTTTGACAACTATCAGAGACTAACAATACAACATTAATTCTCAGTTTCCGTCCCAGATGATTCATACCTAACAATACAGCAGAACTATGAATGATTAACAGAGTGTGTATCAAGATAGACTCTTCACTTACACCCTCAGAGTTTGTTGGAACTGGTACGATAGCAGCAAGACCAAAGGTGTGACGAACACCTATGAACATGATTCACGTAAGTATTAATCCTCAGAACGTGTAACGTAACTATATTGTCTGTACCTATGAATATAATACACGTAAGTGTTAATCTAGGTACAGTATATCAGTATGATGTCCGTGTGTGTAAAATATAATTGTCGTACCCTCAGAAGGTGTAACGTAACTGAGGGTACTCTGTGTATAGACGCTATTATATAAGTGAGTGAGGACAAATGACGCAGCATGATATATTGACGTAGTTGGAAGTAAATCAATGGATCTTGGTTCGAGATCAAAAGATATTTATTGATAGTCAACATATTTAACATGCCTTGGTTCGAGATCAAAAGATGCTCGAACCCTATAAAGTACATGACTTTGAATATTGGTATACTAATGAGACATATCTGAATAATTGGAGTAAACACTAATTTATTTGCAGTTGGAGATAAGTCGTCTCCATTTGATGACGTCTTCATAGATAAGATAACAATTTAAAGTGAGATAAACATTCCTTATCTTGAGTTATTGACGTTATTCTCCGACAACAAAGCAAGGTCAGTGGCCAGTTGGGTCGGTTGTGGCTTTGACGTCGGTTCGTGGCACCCCATCACCTCGTCACATCATGACATCTAATCCTAACAGAGTTCGTCCCAGATGAGAGAGAACAACTGAGGATGAAGTTGCTTGCCTCACAGTCACATGATCATCTATGCAGCTGACCCCGGACCCTCCAGATCCAGATAACAAAGTTTACTGAAATTTCCAGGACTATTCGCTATGTTCTGCGGGTGTTCAAATTTTGTATCATAAATGGGCCATATACGGTTGAAAAGAAGAAATCGCAGAAGAGATGAGTTACACTGCATGTCAATGGTGAGTAACTTAAAAAGCTAATGAAAAACGCAGCGCACATATGACGAGGACAGCATATATTTCTCTTGAGATGATCATGACTTTTGGCATGGATTTTTATACTACTGACTTGGGGTTTTCCCCCCTTCAACCTCGAAGCACGCCTGGGTAGGAGGCTGGCACATTACTCATCAGAAAATCAGACTAAACTTTCAAGGGCATGAAACTCTGCAGCTTTTGGGTCATTGTCCCTATATTCCTCACTGCCCTTCCAGGGCCATCGAATTTCTGGTACCTGCTCTATCAGTGCTTCGTGTGACGGCTATCATCTGGTGCAAGACTCCTGACTGGTATCACTTCCATCGATTAAGAAGGTAATCAAGGACTAATTGACTTAGTTGTGTTATGAACAAAAGAAAATCATTCTTCAGATGAAGGAAAGAGGCTGACGTCATCTGAAGAGAATCATACCCCGATTTCTTGTAGTCTGTAACGTTTCTGTTGGAGGTGCCAAGTTCTACGAGGAAAATTATAGCTGTTGCGCCGGGAAAATCAAGTGGACTTGCATGAAACCACATTCCCAAGTTCGCCAAATGCTGATGGCTTCCTTCCCTTCAGTCTTTGCCAATGTTTCAAGTATGTGATTCCTTGACTTGAGCAGTTCTCGCTGAATGTCTGACACCACTTGTAATGGTGCCTTGCCTTCAGCAAGCGCTCGGTTTGCAATATAATTTGCGGTTTCACCATCGATACTTTCCTTGTGGTAACTGTAGACAAGATCAGTCATTGGTAATTGATCGACGACGGACTTACGAAAGTAAGTCGTTGGAAGCTGCTGTCCAGAAATCCATATCTGCCAGGGCTAAGAAACAATTAATATAGTCCACTTTTTTGGACTTAGGAAACAACATCAAGGTATATGCCACAGCTACTCCAGTATGCTGACGAAGAAACCAGGGAAAGCGCTTTGAAGCGCTCGGTAACTGCAGCTTTTTGATTGATGGCTCAATGCAAGTCCCCGAGACATAATCGAACGTTGCGCTGATGATGTAGTTTGCGAAGAAGACAGGATAAAAATCAAACATCGCATGGAGCAGAGATGCCAGTCTGTCAAGGACAGGGTCAAGTTGAGGTAACTTGCGAATGAAGCGTTCCTGGAATGCGATGTATGCCGTGATATCCTTCGGTGACACGTCGTCAATGTAGATCAAGAACCTAGTGATGTGTACAAACCGTCAGTCTATAATTAGACAGGAAATAAGAAACCAAAATATACCAGTTGTACAATGCGATCTGCTTCTTTTCCTCGAATGTGCAACCATGATATGCTAGCTAAAAACCGCGGATTACCATGAATCAGGAGTGTGCCATGGAGTAGGAAAAGACGAACCTCTATCAAGCTTGCAGATAGGTGCAAGATCTTGTTCAGAACTTCAGCAGGAAGCCCATGGACTTCTATCTCGTTTTGCATAAACTCCTCGAGCTCATTGTTGGTGGCACACGGAGGATTGCAGGTCCCAAACATGTCATGATCATTGAGGAAACCTCTGAGAATATTTGTGATGTCTTCATCTTTGAAAGACATGAGCATGTAGAAAATGATGAAAGAATGAATCGCAAACTTTGCTCTGGGAGAGTCGACTGGATATTTGAGTTACCACGCATAATGTGGAAAATGACAAGTATAGAGAGAAAACAATGCTTGCAGCAACCTGCTTTATAGCTAACGGAGTATCTCTGGGCATGGGGTTCCAAAAAATAAGGCCCGGTAATGGGACACAACGAATAGCGGTGACGGCACAGCACACAAGATAATTACTGTAGGCGGACATTACTGTAGGCGGACATTACTGTAGGCGGACAGAAGCTCTTTCTCCGACATAATACCCTCATGACTACTTAGATAATAAAATAGCGATGACAATATGCCGAAAAAACGGAGGACTCTGGCCCAAACTTTATTCTTCGAGACAAGAGCTGAGAAAGTGCGATTCAATGATTCTTAAGAAGCTTCGACCACAACATTTTTCATAACGATAGGCGCCTTTGAGTTCGTCTTCATTTGTCTGATCCCGATGTCATTATCTGATACTGCATCACTCGGCACTGCTCCTACGATGCTACAATTCTCCTATCTACCTCCACTAACTGACTAGCTAAGGACATATCATGCAAATATACCTCGGTAGACCTACGAAATAAATAATATGGGTGAGATGAAAGTGGACTCAAGGTAGACATGTAAGTAAATATAAGGGTGCAGATTGTCCCGAATTCCGACACTACCTCGACAGCTTCGATTCCAATCCAAGCAAGAGGTGTCGGATCGGCTGATTTTGGACATTGAATCTTGTTCCCAATTTGGTAGCGGCTGTTTCCGAAATTAATGACTGTCATCCGGCTTTGATCCGGTTGCTGTCGGCCAAGTGTCGGCATCAATCAAAATTGAAAGTCAGAATTGTCACCGTATGATAGACTAGTTAACACAAAAGTATACACATATATTGTCAATTACCAGAAAGTATCACTATTCCAAGATGTTGTTGAAGATGTTGGGTACTGAGGAGCAGGCAAAGAGATAGGTATAAGCTGGGGATGTGGAGACTGCACTGGCATATGCCGAGATCGATGAGGAGAGTCACCATGAGAATCATGAATTTGTGGGAGATGTGTTGAACGGCGCAAGTCAGATGCATTGATTCTGGAGATAGAATGCCCAACCAGTTCATCAGGTATCCCAAGCCTTATCTCCTCCTCATGAGTGATAGAGATTTTACTAGAAAAACTCTCAACCTCAGAGGGGGGATTA
>JAGGAQ010000552.1:0-12966 GCA_017657225.1 Termitomyces sp. T69sscA | reverse complement strand
GACAGGGTAATCAATGATACAATGGTACTAATCACCTAGCAGAGGGAAATCCAAAGAGAACAAGTCTAAGGATTCCCTGCTGCTTGGTGCGGCGCATCAGTGGGCGGCAGAGGCGTGGGAACAACTGTACAGGTGACCGGAGCTAACCTTAACCTTGGATAATGTTCAAACAGGAGGGACACGAAGTTCTGGGGATTTCCTAAAAAGGAAATGACCTCCGGAGATCCCCGGAGGTCTAGAACAAGTCCTGGAGGTCTAGGGCAAGTCCCGGGGGTCTAGGGCAAGTCCCGGGGGTCCCAGGGGTGGCGTAGGATGTGCCCAAGAATGGAAATCGAATGGAAGTTCCCTGACACAAGGAGCAGGGCGACTTACTCGCCATTTCAACAAATGAGTGAGAGTCCCTGTGCAGCTAGCTCTCTGAGCATCCATGGTTTTTTATCTCCATGACTGCTTCTATCAATTTTGGCTTGGTAGGCGCCATTTGCCATGGGGAGAGACGTTGTGTCAAGAGACATATGAATTGGTGGAGCGTCGGACTGGTAGCGTTCAACAGAAGCTCAGCTATTTGATTGAGTATTGAAGTGCATGGAATAGCAGCTATGCAATCATGTGGTGTTACATGTCACACCAATGCCTCTTGTTGATGCTCTAAGTAGAACTGGTGACAAGATGCTGCACTGACGAAAGTCAAGCAAGGGGAAGTTCAAAATTTTCAGCACAGGACCATCAGACTCTTCTAGAGTCCAAACTCTCAACCATTCTGGCATCTGTGCATTCAGAGGTCATCAGAAGAAGGAGGTTCAAGACTGCCAGCAAGGTGAGTTTTTACTCATGGAGAGGCATTGCATTGACATGGAAATTAAAGCACAGGACAAAGAAAAGCAACGAGCACTTGATGAGATTCGAGACATTCCAGAAGACATGGACTGAGTCGACTTTGATGCTGTCATTGATGGCCAAGCCTCAATTAACATGAGCCATGTGTCACGACCCGCCACCGACCTCCAGGACTCAGCCCTGGCCCCGGGACTCCAACCCTCCCAAAACCACCCCCACGACCACCCTGGGCCCGGACCGCTACCCAGCCAACTCTCTTGGCCATCACTGGCCATCACCACCCATCAATGCCACCAGCCACCGCCACCTGCAGCATCCCTGGCCATCACTGCCCATCACTGCTCGTTGCCACCACAGCCACCGCCACTCGTGGCATTCCCCGGCCATCACCGCTGTGACTGCCACATCAGCGCCGGGTCTCAGCTATCACACCACATCAGCGCCGGCATCACCTGTTACCCCCAGCCCATGCCGAGACTCCCATCACACATCATGATTGCGCATCACTGCCACCAACCTCCACATGCCACGCCCCGCTCCCGCTCCCTCCTCACCACACCACCACCGCGTGTCTCTGCATTTCCAGTGCAAGACCTCCATGCCACGTGACATGTCTTAATCTTGCCCCACCCCGCGCGGCCCCTGGGTCTCACCCAAAGCCCTGGCACCATGACCCGCTGCTGGAACCCGGGCCTGAGCCCCGGGCCATACATACTGCGTAGTATATAAGTCGTAGAGTAGTAAGTAGGTACTCTAGTCTTGATATTACCGTAACCCATCTTGTTTGTTGTGTCCTTGTCTCTGTTTTGTTTTCTCGCGTGCCCCGGTCTCTTTACTTTACTTGCTTCTTTTCTCGTCGTACTCGTCTTGTTTCGTCTCTCTGTCTTGTCTCCACTCGTCTCGTACTCTCAATCCATTCTTGTTGTTCTCCTTTCTCTTTTCCACTCTAAGTTCTCTTGGTTCTCCGTTCCCGGCTCTTCTCTGCAACTTAATCATTTCCATCTCCTGTTATCTTATCTCGACTCTTTCCTCTTTTGGCTGTTCAACTTCCCCGGTTCTGTTTCCACCCCTGGGACTCGCTAAGTCCCCGTGCCTGATTATCCCTTGATCCCCAGGACTCGCTCGCCACCGGCGCTCGCTCATCTCATCCTCTTGCACCCCCGGGACTTGCGCCAACCCCTGGCACTTGTCCTCCACCCTCCCCGGCACTCGTCTCACTCACCGGCGCTACCTGGCACTCTTCCACACACCGCCCTTGCCCCGTTTTGGTCTCCTACACCTCACGCTCCTCCTGGTGCCCTGCGTCTGTGTACATGGTGATCATCACATAAGGTGTTTGCCCAGTAGACTGAGCCCCCATGGTCAGCGGAACCTGACACCATGCTGGTGGCGAATTTCAAGAACTCCTTGAAGAGGAACTTCAACTACACAAGAAACAAAGGGAATATCGGGCACGTCAAGATGCTGTCATTCGCTGGACCCTTGGGTTTAGCACACAGTTGGACGCAATGGTCCGTGCATACCTGAGGTGGAGCAAAACATGTGGAGTTTCTGGAGAGGCACTTGCAGCTCCCTTGAGTGATGATGCAGTAGTCCAGGAGACACAGACCATCAGGGTAGTTGACCTCTTTGGTGAGTTGCAAACTTACCTGCATTAATGTGTTCCTTTGACGCCTTGAGTAGATACATATTCCCTGGATGTCCCCATGCTCCAGGGAGGGCAGACAATTGCTGCCTCTCTGATTGAGCATGGCCTCCTCCCTTCAGCACCGTACCATCCAAATATCACGTTTGCCATCCATGTCATTGAACTGTTTTGCATGATTCATCTTCGATGCCCCCACCTTGCAATCCAGCCGTTTGTCAAGGGTTTATGCAACTTACATGTGGTACCTTTCAAACCTTATCTCAGCAAACAATTCTCAATTGCATACAATGTCTACCTATCCATCTGTGAAGAAACCGAGAAGCATGTACAAGCCGCCCTTGACCGCAATATGCCCAAGTGGAGGTTATGCAATGCATGCCCTGCATGTACCTATAAGTTAGCAGGGGAGAAGAGCTTTGTGTTTGACATGCTGGTGATGATGGATGGAAACAATTCTCTAAAGCATGTGATTCGTTGAGAGCCAGTGACGGAAGATGAAAATGGAGAACTGATTCCAGGAACATTGAAAGAGCTGCGCAATGATTGCAACATATTAGGGGACTACTATCTCAACCGGGAGGTGGTGGACCAATGGACAAAAGGTGTACTGCAGGAGATGTTGCCAACAGGAAAAGGTTCTGTGAGTTATTGCTTTTCTGTAGTAGATTTCTGACTCACCACCACCATAGGAAGAAGGCGAAGAAGCCAAAGTGGGTTCAGAGTCGAATCCTTGTGCAGGGCAATGGAAGAACATGGTTGATGAGCTGACCACGTGCATGTGGGGAATATTTGATGAAACTGGCATTTTCCTTGCCTTGTGTTGACATGGGTTTGTTTTATTGATCGCTGATATGGTTCAGAGCGGCTAGCTGTGCGTATCTATGCCATTTGACTGATTACACTTGTTAGCTGATGTTGTATCAAAAGCGCTAAATACCCTTTGGCTGTGGTCAACAAACTCCTTGATGTCTTTGGCACTTGCATCGGCAGTGGTTATGACATTGGCTGTAAGCTTGGTACTACGATTGCCAACAGCCCCCTTGGACCATGCGCACGCCAACTGGAGTATAAGTCATTCATTGGCAGCTTTCATGGGCATGCTCACAATCAACGATGTCAGCTCAGTTTTCTCACAAAGTATGTTGAGGGGCTGGGCCTTGAGGACCTTGAGGGATGCGAATGGTTCTTTTCCAAGTCCAACACCCTGGCTTCATCGGTACAATATGCAAGCATTTTTCACCACAAGCAGAGTATACAGGAGTATGCTAAGCACATGGATAAACAGGAGACCTATGCAACCCTTAGTACACACATCTTGTTCATTTTTCCGCTTTGTCTGAGCAATTTAGCAATTTTTAGGCACATTTCTAGTGAATAACTACAAGCAGGCGCTTCGACTGATCAATGGCTTACCTGCACTAGAGAAGCAGATGAAGGACCAGGGCATCATGAGCTTTGAGACGTTCATGCAATGGTTAGCAGAGGAGAAGGTGTACCTTGAAGGACTCTTGCGGGAGCCTCTAGAAGAGACATTACAGATGGAATACTATCAGAAGTTGGTAAATCTTGAGGCAAGCCAGTTCGTCATGCATTCCTGTCTTCCATTGCATGCACTCTTCAAATTCATCTAGGAAAGCATTGGATGATGCCCAAGCAAAGTGGCTGGTATTCACTCCTGAAAATCACAACGCATGGGACTATACAAGGTCAACCAAGACAAAGCGCCACCACATTCTGGAAAACCACGAGAAGGATCTCAAGATTGTCCAGGATCTTGAAACAAAACTTGGACTCACAATGCAATGGACTTGAACGAACCCTGAGTGGAGGGTGGCGGCAGAGATGGTGGGCAAGTGTCGTTACCAATGATGTCTTGATGACCTGGAGGCATTAGTTGTTTCAAGAATGTTCGAGTTAACGAAAATGAACATGTCACAAATAGGTACATTCAATGCTTTATGATTTGGAATGCAACAACTGACCCAGGTGCTATATAGGGTATAAATTGAGGAAGCACATCGGTAAAGCCCTCAAGGCTCGATTACAGGCTGTGCGCAACGCACTGGACAAGTACAATGCTGCCGCTTGTGCCCTTTTCCCACCACACCCCGAGCTTTCATGGGATCTTGTCGTGGAATATGCATTCCTTGCCGACTTCAACATCTTATCGGACATGCGTCAAGATGTGTGTGAACACTCTTGGGCAGCGCCAGCCACCTGAATTATGTGTAAGCCTGCTGGATCAGCTTATGACACAATTCAGACAATTCACTCCACAGCTCCACTTCCTGCTGGCAATTACTGCTTGCAGCACACAACACGTGACCGCTGCCCCAAGAAAGTTTCTGATTGCACCTTCATTTACCTTGTCCTAACTATGAGTAAACGAAGGTGAGTATTAGATTCAAAAATAATTAGACCTTGTCCTAACTACAAGTAAACAAAGACGATTTTACCTTGTCTGTTAGGGTCTCAGTGAGGCTGCCTTATCGACAGCCTTTCACTTTTTTTTTGACACCGGTGAAATTTTTCCAACCTGTCTTCGAGCCGCTGACTACCATCAACACCCAGACGGGCGGTACGCGAACAAGAACAATTGTCTCTACTACCAGGAGCCCTACCAAGCACTCCACAACCTTCAGGCATGCCCTGGACTGACTTCAGGACACCAAAGGAAGAACCATCACCCACATCCAGTGAGGCTGAGACATCGGCAGACCTCGTGCCCAAATCATCGTCCAGCTTGTCTGAGTCTATTAACCGCTCAGGGTCATCATCATCCAAGGACGATTTCAACCTTCCCCATCAAAACAGCCCTGCAATCAGATTCCTTGGCACCTATCACCCATTGAAAGATACCGCCAATCAAAAAACAATGTCCGCGACACTTGCATTCAACCCAGACACCGACGACCAGAGGCCCTTGGTGAAGGTCCGAATCACCAAACTAAGAGAATGCCCAATGCTCACTGAGGGATGCATGGACGACCACGTCTTCCAACAGTGGGCAATTGCCTGTCACCGTTATCAGAAACATTCAGGAAAGAAGGATTCAGAAGTAGTGCCCTTCATAGCAGATGGAATGCTCGAACCTTGTTTTGTCGCTTGGTATCATGCAAACCAATTGAGAATTGACTGTATGACCCTGGATCAGTACCTCAGCGAGCTTCAGAAATTTGCCCTACCCCGCCGCTAGCAAAGCAAGGTGCGAGACACCATCCTAGAGTTGTATCAAGGAAATGTGTCCTTTGCCGACTGTGTCAGGGGACTTCCATTTGATTTCCATTCTTGGGCACATCCTACGCCATCCCCGGGACCCCCGAGACTTGCCCTAGACCCCCGGGACTTGCCCTAGACCTCCGGGACTTGTTCTAGACCTCCGGAGATCTCCGGAGGTCATTTCCCTTTTAGGAAATTCCCGGAACTTTGCGTTCCTCCTGTTCAAACATTATCCAAGGTTAAGGTTAGCTCTGGTCACCTGTACAGTTGTTCCCACGCCTCCGCTACCCGCTGATGCACTGCACCAAGCAGCGGGGAATCCTTAGACTTGTTCTCTTTGGATTTCCCTCTGCTAGATGATTAGTACCATTGTATCATTGATTACCCTGTCTAATACAACTTTGGATTTCCCTCTGCTAGTTGTGTGATTGAGCCGCAACTCCCGGAAGTCGCCCTTACAGGCTGGGTAGTAGTATTACAAAACCTCAATGCCCAACTCAAAAACACCAACTCAGAACATACCTTGAGCGAGACCTCCTTCAAAGCCCACCTTGAATCACATATGCGACCAGACCTCAGGAGGAAGGTTGACTATGAGAAGATTGCCAAGGGAGAGCTGGCCGAGTGGATCACAGAGGTCACGGAATTAGATGAGGAATTGGCTGAAGAGAGAGCCAGGACACAGGCCATGATCGACGTGAGCAATGAACGCACCGGCAAACAGAAACCACTCGCAGAGAGAATTTCTGAGCCTACCTCTTGGACAACGAGCAGCTCATTGACAACCTGGGGAACTGCCACGCCACAAATCAAATTAGCCAAGCTCATGGACGAAGAGAAGAAGCTACTTGTGGAACACCAGGGATGCACACGTTGCTGCACCTTCTATTGCAGACACCACAGGAATCAGGAAGCGTGTCCCATGAAGATTTCAAACTCGTGGCCTGACCCCAAGACCACCAAAACTCTCACGCTGGTGATGGCGATGGCTGCCAAGCCCAAGAATGTCGCAGGACTCGCATATGTAGAACCAACAGTTGAGGACGAGATCAGAGACGAGGACACAGACAACGACTACATGTACGCAATTCAGTCTTTTTCTCCAGATCCCCCGTTGTCCACACCACACATGATGGTGATGTTGGAAATGACGGGACTGGCCATTACTTCTTTTCCCTTATCTATACATGTGATCCTAGATAACAGATGCCCATCCACAGTGATTAGCGAGGACCTCATTTCAAAGCTTGGCTTATGACAATTCCCACTGGCAACACACGGAAATAATCTAACATCATTGATGCAATCTCCTCTAATGTGTACCAAGTATGTCTGACTGGAGGCAACAGTAGAAAATGGAGCATGGAAATCGAGGGTTTTTATGGTGAAAGTAAACGTCGGTCTCCCTGTACCCTTAATCTTAGGAATTCCATTCCTGTCAGCCAAGAATTTGGTATTAGACATTAAGGCACACACTGCAATCAACAAGCGCACAGAATACAACATTGTGAACCCTTCTCCTCCAACAGTTCCCACTCCAGCCTCTCCACCCTTGACTCCCAAACGCGTCCATACTAGAGCGCCACATGAGAAGAATCACACCACCAGCGCCACGCCTCCTCACTGCGAAGAATATGCCCCACCTAGACAAATCATGGCCTTAATCAGAGAATGGATTGAACAACTTTCATTGGAAGAGCTGTTGGCAAGGAAAGACAAGGAAGCAAAGCAGACCTATGCTGACCGCTTCCCCATGGAGCTCCCCAAGACCACGGAAGACATTCCGGATCATATATATCATTGCATCAGACTGAAGGACCCATCCAAGGTAGTGAATGCACGTGGATACTTGGCCCCCAAACGGTTCCATGAACCATGGAAGAAGCTGCTGGAAGGACACTTAGCAGTGGGCCATCTACGACCCTCCTCGTCAGAATTCGCCTCACCTCCTGTCATGACCCACTACCGACCTCCGGGACCCAGCCCCAGCCCCGGGACTCCAACCCCCCCAAAACCACCCCCACAACCGCTTCAGGCCCGGACCACTACCTGGCCAACTCCCCTGGCCATCACCGGCCATCACCGCCCGTCAACGCCACCAGCTACCACCACCTGCGGCATCCCCAGCCATCACCACTGTGACTGCCACATCAGCACCGGGTCTTGGCTATCACACCACACCACATCAGCACCAGCACCACCCGTCACCCCCGGCCCGCGCCGAGACCCCCATCATGCATCATGATTGCGCATCACTGCCGCCGACCTCCGCATGCCATGCCCCGCTCCCGCTCCCTCCTCACCGCACCACCACTGCGTGTCTCTGCGCTTCCAGTACGAGACCTCCGCGCCACACAACATGTCTTAGCCTCGCCCCATCCCGCGCGGCCCCCGGGTCTCATCCCAAGCCCTGGCACCACGACCCGCTGCTGGAACCTGGGCCTGATCCCTGGGCCATACATACTACGTAGTATATAAGGCGCAGAGTAGTAAGTAGGTACTCTAGTCTTGATATTGCCGTAACCTGTCTTGTTTGTTGTGTTTTTGTCTCTGTTTCGTTTCTTGCGTGTCCCGGTCTCAATACTTTTACTTGCTTCTTTTTCTCGTTGTACTCATCTTGTTTCATCTCCCTGTCTCGTCTCCACTCATCTCGTACTCCTAATCTAATCCTGTTGTTCTCTTTTCTCTTCTCTACTCTAAGTTCTCTCGACTCTCCGTCCCCGGCTCCTCTCTTGACTTAATCGTTTCCATCTTCCATTATCTTATCTCGACTCTTTTCCCTTTTGGTCATCCAACTTCCCTGGCTCTGCTTCCATCCCCGGGACTTGCTGAGTCCCCGCATCTGACTATCTCCTGATCCCCAGGACTCGCTCGCTCACTGGTGCTCGCTCGTCTCATTCTCTCGCACCCCCGGGACTCGTGCCAACCCCCGGGACTCGTCCTTCACCCTCCCCGGCACTCGTCTCACCCACCGGCACTACCAGCACTCCTCCACACCCCACCCCCCGCCCTGCTTTGGTCTCCTACGCCTTGCGCTGCTCCCGGTGCCCTGTGTTTGTGTACACGGTGCTTAGCCATAAGGTGGTTCGCCCAGTAGACTGAGCCCCCGTGGTCAGTCAGCGGAACCTGACACCTTCCTTCTGCATACCAAAACACCGCAATGGCATGCCGGACCTCACAGTCCCACCATGATGGGTGAACGACTACCAAATGCTCAATCAGAACACGATTTGAGACAGTTTCCTGTTCTCTAGAGTCGACAACATCCTTGCAGACTGTGGAAAAGGAAAGATTTTTGGGAAGATAGACATGACAAACGCCTTGTTCCAGACACGTGTCCATCCCGATGACATTCACCTCACCACCATCCACACCCCATGGGGTCTGTACAAATGGGTAGTAATGCCTATGGGAGGATGTAACGCACCTTCCACTCACCAACGACAAATGACCAATGCACTACGTGAACTTCTTGGAACCGTGTGCCACATCTACCTCGACGACATAATCATCTGGTCAAGCACCGTGGAGGAGCACCAAGAGAACCTCAGGAAGGTTATGGGGGTGCTCCAAAACACAAATTTGTTCTGCAACATGCAGAAATCAACCTTGTTTGCCGCCGAGTTACACTTCTTGGGACACATTATTTCGCAGGAGGGTGTTCGACCCAATCTCTGGAAGGTTGACAAGATTGCCAGGTGGCCCACACCCACCACTGCTACCAACGTTCGAGGCTTCCTTGGCCTTGCACACTATCTCTCACCATTCATTCCTGCACTTGCAGAACACACAAGTGTACTCATGCCGCTTACCAACAAGGAGTGTGACAAAAAGTTCCCCACCTGGATGAGTAAACACCAAGAGGCCTTCGATGCCATACGCCACATCATGACGGACCTTGAGACGCTGACAGTGATCAACTATGAGGACCCCTCAAAGAAGATTTTGGTCACGACAGATGCGAGCGACTGCAGGACAGGCGCCATACTGTTTGGCGAGACCTGGGAGTCTGCATGCCCAGTAGCATACGACTTGTCTCAGCTAAACGTGGCGCAATGAAACTACCCTACTCACGAGAAGGAACTATTAGCCATTTTGAAGGCCTTAAAGAAATGGCGCACGAGCCTGCTTGGGGTCAAGTTCAAGGTCTATACAGACCATTGCACACTTGAGTACTTTCAATCCCAGAAACAGATGTCACAGCGACAATCGTGCTGGGCTATCTTCCTAGCCGACTTTGATTTTGACATAAGATACATTTGAGGGGAGCAAAACGCCATGGCAGACACTCTATCGAGGATGCTGATAGCGACGCCAGATGCCCGCCTAGCTGCATGCATGCTTGTGTACACCAGGTCACCTCCCAGACCGGCGTTGGTGGCAGCAGGAGCCCTTCAAATTGAATCAGACAGGGACTTACTCAAGGAGATAGTCGCAGGATACGGCGATGACCCCTTTGCACGACAGGTGTGAGAAGGCATCACTAAAGGGAGCAAGCTAGACAACGGATTACTATACCTCAGGAACCACTTGCTCGCACTCGCATGCACAAACTGCTCTACTACCTAGCCCATGACACGCTCAGACATTACAGCTTTGAGAAGAGTTATGCGGCCTTGTGCAACTCTTATTATTGGCCACACATGAGACACAACTTAGAGAGAGCGTATATTCCCTCATGTGTCCCTTGCCAGAGGAACAAAGACCGGATGACCAAACCAACGGGCCCTCTACACCCATTGCCAGTTCCAGACAATCGATTTTTGGTTGTGGGAATCGACTTCATTGGGCCATTGCCAGAGGAGGACGGTAAAGACATGATCATGATGATGACCGACCTACTGGGTGCAGAAATCTGCCTGGCTGGCACGCATTCACGAGACTCGGCAGCACAGATAGCCTTAGTATTGTTCAACGAATGGTACTGTGAGAACAGACTGATGACCCAGATTGTGTCCAATCGCAACAAGCTTTTCATTGCAGAGGTGTGGAAGGAACTCCATAAACTAACAGGAGTGAAGCTAAAGATGTCCACCTCCTACTATCCTGAAACGGACGGTGGCAGTGAACGCACCAACAAGACCATAGTCCAGGCCATACGATACCTCATCAACCGAGACCAAAAAGGGTGGCTCGCCACACTGCTACGTGTGCGCTTTGCAATCATGAACACAATAAATGCGTCAATGGGCTTCTCACCTTTCCAACTCAAGACAGGGCGCAGCCCTAGAGTCATTCTGCCTCTGGCACCCCTGCTGGGAAAGGCATCAAAAGACAAGAAAACTGCATACGATATAATTGAACAACTACAAAAAGACGTACAGGAAGCCCAGGATAGTCTCCTCGCAGCCAAGGTCCGTCAGGCGTACCACATGAATGAACAGAGAGTGGAGGAAGATGTCTATAGGATTGGGGACCTTGTCATGCTTGTGACCAAGCATTGTTGCAGAGAGTACAAGTGGAGGGGAAAGAAGCATGTGACCAAGTTCATGCCTCAAAATGACAGTCCTTATGAAGTGGTTGCTACCTTCCTGGAAAAATCTGAGTATACCCTGTGCCTCCTGAACGACAAGAAATGCACCTTCCCAGGATTCCATGCCAGTCTCCTCAAGCACCACATCCCCAACAACCCGACCTTGTTCCTGGACCGAAAGTATGCCCGCCCTGGTCCTGTGGTGACAGAAGATGGGGCTACTGACCACCACGTCATCGACAAAATAATCGATGAATGCAGGAGGGGACGCGGCCATCAATACCTGGTTAGATGGGTAGGGTTCTCACCAGACCATGATGAATGGCTCCCCCACGCTGAGCTGGAGCAGTGCGAAGCGTTGGACAGATGGGAGGCTGAAAACGGGAGGAACTGAAGCCATGATGGCAAGTTTTCAAAGGGGGGAGGGGTGTAAGCCTGCTGGATCAGCTTACGACACAATTCAGACAATTCACTCCACAGCTCCACTTCTTGCTGGCAATTACCGCTTGCAGCACACAACATGTGACCGCCGCCCCAAGAAAGTTTCCGATTGCACCTTCATTTACCTTGTCCTAACTACAAGTAAACAAAGGTGAGTATTAGATTCAAAAATAATTAGACCTTGTCCTAACTACAAGTAAACAAAGACAATTTTACCTTGTCTGTTAGGGTCTCAGTGAGGCTGCCTTATCGACAGCCTTTCATTATGATGGACGAGTATTTCAACATCCAGTGTGCTAGGGAAGAAATTGATCGCCTGAATGTGGAGATTCAATGACTGGTCACATACATGCGAGATGAAGAGGCGTATTTGCAAGAGCAAGAGAAGGCTATCGCAACTAAGGACAGCGCCATCGCACACTCCTGGCAATCACCGCCGTGACCGCCACATCAGCGCCGGTCTCGGCTATCACACCACCCATAGCCACCACATCAGCGCCGGCACCACCCGTTGCCCCTGGCCCGCACCAAGACCCCCATCATGCATCACGATCATGCATCACTGCTGCCCAACCTCTGCATGCCACGCCCTGCTCCCGCTCCCTCCTCACCTTCCCACCACCATGTGTCTCTGCATTTCCAGTGTGAGATCTTTGCGCTGCGTGACATGTCTCAACCCCGCCCTGCCCCACATGGCCCCCGGGTCTCACCCCAAGCCCCGGCGCTGCGACCCGCCGCTGGAACCTGGGCCTGAGCCCCGGGCCCTACATACTGCATAGTATATAAGTTGTAGAGTAGTAAGTAGTACTCTAGTCTTGATATTACCGTAGCCTCGTATTGTTTTGCCTTGTTCTCATCTCTGTCTTGTTTTCTCGCGCACCCCAGTCTTGTTATTTCTACTTGCTTCTTTTCTCATAGTACTCGTCTCGTTTCGTCTCTCTATCTCGCCTCTACTTGCCTCATACTCTCAATCTATTCTAATTGCTCTCCTTTCCCTCTTCATTCCAAGTTCTCTTGGTTCTTCCGTTCCTGGCTCCTCTCTTCAACTTAATCTATTCCATCTCTCATTATCTTATCTCGACTCTTTCCCCTTTCAGCTGTTTAACTTCCCTGGTTCTGTTTCCATCCCCGGAACTCGCTAAGTCCCCACGCCTGTTATCTCTCGATCCCTGGGACTCGCTCGCTCACCGGTGCTTGCTCATCCCATCCTCTTGTATCCCTGGGACTCACGCCAATCCCTGGCACTCGTCCTCCACCCTCCCCCGCCCCCTTACCCCCCCCCCCCCCCCCCCCCCCCCCCCCCCCCCCCCCCCCCCCCCCCCCCCCCCCCCCCCCCCCCCCCCCCCCC
>JAGGAQ010000551.1:0-12985 GCA_017657225.1 Termitomyces sp. T69sscA | reverse complement strand
GTGTTCGTGCACGGTGAATTGACATAAGGTGGATTCGCCCAGTAGACTGAGCCCCCGAGGTCAGCGGAACCTGACAGCCAAAAGGGGAAAGAGTTGAGATAAGATAAGGGGAGATGGAACAGATTAAGTCAAGAAGAGGGGCCAGGAACAGAAGAACCAAGAGAACTTAGAGTAGAAAGGGAGAGGAGAGCAAATAGAATAGATTAGAGGACGAGGTGAGTAGAGACGAGATAGAGAGACGACACGAGATGAGTATGATAAGAAAAGAAGCAAGTAGAAACGATGAGACCAGGACGCACGAGAAAACAAGACAGAGACAAGAACACAGCAAACAATACGGGGCTATGGTAATATCAAGACTAGAGTACTACTTACTACTCTACGACTTATATACTACGCAGTACATAGGGCCTGGGGCTCAGGCCTGGGTTCCAGTGGCAGGTCGTGGCGCTGGGGCTTGGGGTGAGACCTGGGGGCCGCGTGGGGCAGGGCAAGGTTGAGACATGTTGCACAGTGTGGAGGTCTCGCACTGGAAATGCAGAGACACATGGTGGTGGGGTGGTGAGGAGGGAGCGGGAGCAGGGCATGGCATGCGGAGGTCGGGCAGCAGTGATGCATGATCATGATGCATGATGGGGGTCTTGGCACGGGCTGGGGATGATGGGTGGTGCCGGCGCTGATGTGGCGGCTATGGGCGGTGTGATAGCTGAGACTGGCGCTGATGTGGCAGTCACAGCGGTGATGGCTGGGGGATGCCGCAAGTGGCGGTGGCTGTGGCGGTGATGGGCAGTGATGGGCAGTGATGGGCAGTGATGGCCAGGGATGCCGCAGGTGGCGGTGGCTGGTGGCGTTGACAGGCGGTGATGGCTGGTGATGGCCAGGGGAGTTGGCCGAGTAGCGGTCTGGGCCCAAGGTGGTTATGGGGATTGTTTTGGGGAGAGTTGGAGCTCTGGAGCTGGGGCTGAGTCCCAGGGTTGGGGCTAAGTCCCGCGGGTCGGTAGCGGGTTGTGACAGCCCCCTCAACTTGGATGCTCTCAACATTCAAATCATTGGCCCTGCCCCCTTTGCTTGCATCCTCCAAGACGGTACTCCTGCCTTTAGACTCTAATTCACCTTTGTGCTCCTAGAAGAACATCTGAGCGCCAACACCACCACCTCCTCCTTAGAGCTGAGACAGCAAGTGCCAAAGTGTCTTCACTCTACTCAAAGAAGACTTCACCTCCACCCCCATCCTCCATCACTTTGACCCTGCCCTACCCATTGTGCTCAAGTGCAACACTTTCAACTATGCCATTGCTGGTATACTCTCTCAGATGGACCCTGGTGGTGATGAGCTCTGGCCAGTCACCTTCTACACCTGCTTGATGATCCCCATGGAACTCAACTACAACATCTATAACAAGGAACTCCTTGCCATTGTCAAAGCCTTCAAGCAATGGCAGGCTTACCTTGAAGGTGCATCACATTGAATTCAAGTCTACTCCAACTATAACAACCTTCAATACTTCACCACTAACAAGCAGCTCAGCCACCACTAAGCCTGCTGGTCGGAAATCCTCTCTGAGTACAACTTCACCATCCACTACCACCTTGGCTAACTTGGTGCCAAGCGCTCTCATCTGAAGACCAGACATCTACTCAAAGAAGTCATTTGAAGTGGAGCGCAATGCCTTCAATCATCAAGTGGTAATTTCACTTGAATATCTTCATGCCATGCTGATTATGAATGAAGAAGGCATCCTACACTAAATCCACAATGCTTTTCAGGACACCTTCTTCACTCAGCACGACCCCAGAACAGCCCAGCCAATGATGCAGATGCCAACCACTCCTTCACACTATCCTCTGACAACTGACTACTCCTCTGGGACAGATGAATCTATGCCCTGGACCATAAAACAATCTGATTGGACATTCTTCACCAGCACCATGACCACAAGCTCTGTGGACACCCTAGGATTTGTAAGACCCTTCAGCTCATCTTTTGGACTTACTTTTGACCAGGTATCAAGAAGGATGTCACCTGGTATGTTTGGGCCTGCAAGTTGTGTCTCTAGACCAAAGTTCTCCACCACCACCTCTATGGTCTCCTTAAACCCCTCCCTGTTAGTTGCTGCCCTTGGTCTTCTATATCAATGGACCACATCATTGAGCTCCCCAAGTCAGAGGGCTTTGAAGCCATCCTCGTTATCATCTGCCACCTCATCAAGCAAGCCATCTTCATTCTCTGCCGCACTACCAACAACACCCCAGAGCTCACTAAACTATTTCTTGAACATGTATTCTCCAAGCATGGATTCCTAGATGACATTGTTTCCAGCTGTGGCCTCCTTTTTGTATTCTGGTTTTGGCAGTCTCTGTGTAAGGCCCTCAAGATAAAGACTAACCTCTCCACCATTTACCACTCAGAGACTAATGGCCAGAACAAACAAGTGAATCAGACCCTGGAACAGTATCTTCACCTCTATATTAATTACCTACAGAACAACTAGTGTGTCGGACTGCCTCTGGCTGAGTTCACTTACAACAACACCCCTCATTCTGCCACTGGTGTGTTCCTTTTTTATGCTAATAAAGGTTATAACCCCCAGCTCACCCTTTTCTTCAGGGACATCCCCTCCCATGTAGTCTCTAAAGTTGCCCAAGACCTCCAATCCCTCCACCAATTCCTCTAGAACAAAATCAACATTGCCAACAAAGCCTACACCAAGTACACTGACACCCACTGCAAAATCACCCTCAAGTAAATTCCTGGAACACTTGTATGGCTTGACTGGCGCAACTTGAAGATCTGGTGACCCTCTATTAAAGTTCACTGGAAAGGCTATGAACTCAAGGATGACACTTGGAGACTCTGAAAGAATCTTGCTGATGCCCTTGCCAAGCTTTGAAACTTTCACTAGTGGTACTCCAGCAAGCCTCAGGACTCCAAGACTAGCACTCACAGACAGCATTAGTGGGCATAACCCCCACCTCTGATTTTATAAGGAATTCAACTCCTGCTGATGACATCCAAAAGTGTGCCCAGTAGTGTTGGAAAAGGCAGTCACTAGGCAGTTAGAGTAGCATCAGGCTTGTTAAGTGAGAAAACTGAGCAGGGTCTCAGCAGACAAGTTAGCAGTAGCAGTAAGGGAAAGTGATGAGATAAGCTTAGCATAGCTGCTAAGCACTAGAGGCCTGCCACAATTGCAAGGTGTGTAGGATACACTTGACACTAGTGTGGTCCAATGGTGAAACAAAGCGCTTAAGTAGCACTTTGGCATAGGTTATAAGAGAATCAAGCTTATTGAACTCTGAAGCCCAAGGCATAAGAGATGAGGGTGGAAGGTAACTTGTTTGTTCACAGTAAGTACATTTTATATAGTGTATAGTAAGCAAGTTCACCATTGGCAACCCTTGGTCACCAAAGTAGTGAACTTAATAAGCAAATACTAACCAACAATCTTTTATACAGAAAAACGTCAAATCAGTCATTGGTGATGCCTAGCAGTGCTAGTCAAGCTGTTTGTTATGTCAAAAATGTCAAAGAGTAAGTATAAATCACAAAAATGCCATGGCCATCAAAATGATGTCAGTTGCTAGGGTGTCATGGCCATGGTAATTAACTCACGGCAATCAAGAAAATAAAGAAAAATAAAGAAAGAAAGCATTTGAAGCATCAATTTATCAAGAAAACTATGCAGTGCCATATGAAAGGCTTGTTGCAAGATTTGAACCTCAGCCCTTATGAGGGGCGCCAGGTAGACCATAGGTGCCATTGTGTCAGAAGGAGTACTCACACACTTTTCTGAGACCTGTCAGGTTCCACTGACCACAGGGGCTCAGTCCACTGGGCAAATCCCTTACATAGCATGCATGATGTCCACAGACGCAACATACTGTCAAGAGCGTGAGGCATAGAAGACTAAAGCAGGATGCAAGCAGGAGTCACTGGTAACACCAAGCAGGGATATGAGTGCTGGGAATGGAAGGAGGGGCAGAAGATGAGTGCCAGGGGTAGGTGCAACTCCCAGGGATGCAAAAGAAGGAGACAAGCGAGCGCTGGTGTGCAAGCAAGTCTTGAGGGTTAATGAATAGAAAGCTGGGGCAAGTGTGGAGACTTAGCAAGTCTTGGGATTGAAGGCAGGAGATGCAGAGATCTAAATGAGCTGGAAGAGGAAAGAGTTGAGATAAGATAAGGAAAAGGGAAAATGGAACAAGTCAAGACTGAGGTGAGAGATGAGGGAGTAAAAAAGGAACTTAGAAACTTGAGGCAGAAGAGGATAAAGCAGAGATAGAATTAGGGTACAAGACGAGTAGAGACAAGAGACACGGGGCAATACAAGACAAGTACAATATGAAATGAGACAGAGTTGGAGAATGGAAACCGGAACACATGAGACTACAAGACAGAGATGAAACACGAGAAACAAGATGGAAAGTATGGCAATATCAAGACTAGAGTACTGCTTGCTACTCTATGGCTTATATACTGTATGGTAGGTAGGCCTCGGGGCTCAGGCCTGGGTCCTGGCAACAAGCCGTGGCGCTGGGGCTCAAGGTGAGACCTGAGGATTGTGCAAAGCAGCGGCAAAGGTTGAGACATGTCATGCAGTGTGGAAGGTCTTGCCCTAGAAGCACAGAGACATGTAGCGGCAAGGAGGTGAGGAGGTCAGTGGAAGTGGGGCGTAGTGTGTGAAAGTCAGATTGATGGTGATGCATGGTCATGATGCATGAATGGGGGTCTTGGCATGAGCCAGAGGGAGCATTAAGGGTTGCCAGCACCAGCGCTGATGTGGTGGCTGCAGTTGAGGAAGCATCAAGGCTGGTCAGGGCTGGCACTGATGTGGTAGTCACGGGCGGTGATGGCCAAGAGAATGCTGAGGGTGGTGGTGGCTGGTGGCAGTGATGAGTGGTGATGGCTAGGGGCTGCTGAGGTGGCTGGTTGGGTAGCAGTCTGGGCTCAGAACAGTCATGGAGGTCAGTTTGGGGAGGTTGGAGTCTCAGGGCTGTGGTTGAGTGCTGAACATCAGTAGCAGGTCATGACAAGACCTTCCTTGGCCTCAACCAAGCACCCATCATGCATTATGACCAATGCATCACCCTTGATCTTGACCTCCATGCTCTATGCCCCCTCTCTGCTTGACTCCTCACCTCCTCAACATTCCATATCTACCATGCTCCCAAAGCAAAGCCATTCTTTAGGAGCTTCCTTTGCACTGCACAACCTACATTGACATCTGTCACTACCTTGCATGATTCCCAGGCTTCATTGGAAGCTCTGATGCCACAATTTACTACTGGGGCCTACCTACCTACTATTGTATATATAAGTTGTAGCATAGTCTCTGATACAGTAGTCTTGATATTGCCATACCTCTGTCTCATATTTCTATCTGTTTGTCCCATGTTTTATGTCCTAGCTTTCCTTAGTTTTGACTTTACTTCTTTTTGACTTGTATCATTTCTTACTCGCCTTGTATCATCTCATTACTCTCATCTCTACTCATCTCATATCTCTGCCCAATCTATTCTTTGCTTCTCTCTTTCTCCACCTCAAGTCTCAAAGTTCTTCCTCCTCTCTCATTCCCAGTCTTAGTTTCTTTCCATTCTTCATCTGTCTCTTATCTTGACTCTTTCTTTTTTTGGTTCAGCTAGATTCCTAGACTCTACTTCTAATCTTGGAACTTGCTTGCTCTCATCCTTGGCGCTTCTCTTCCACCCCTCTCCCACACTCTGGCACTTACACCCTCTACCCTAGTATGACCAGTGTTCTCTGCTTGCCCACTGCTTACACCTCTGGCTCCACCCCAGTTTCACATGCCCTGCACTTTCTTGACAGTACTTGCTGTGCACATGGACATTGTGTTCACCAAGTAAGGAATTGCTTAGTGATCTGAGTCCCTGTAATCAATGGAACCTGATAAACACCATAGGAGCATGCACTACCTGAACCACTACATGCCTGGCCACCCTCAGCACCCATCACCACCACTCCTAGCATTTTCTCAGCTATCATCACCTGTTGATGCTACATCAGTGCTAGCCTACTACTAACCTCAGCATCTCCTCAACCATTACTGCCTGTCAAGACCATATCAGCGCCAGCCTTGGCAACTTCTAATGCTTTTCCCAGCTCAAATCAAAACTTCCCTTGGCTCCATCAAGCTCCCATCACACATCACAATCAATGAATCACTCCTGATCTGACATTTGCTTACTACACCTCTTCCCTTGCTTGACTCTTCACCTCATTGCCATTCCATGCCTCCTCTTTGCCCATGCTTCCAAAGCAATGCACTTTCTTTGAGAGCTTCCTTTGCGCCACATCACTATCTCTCATATATAAGTCATAGCATATTACTTGGTACAGTAGTCTTGATATTACCATACTTCTGTCTCTGTTTTGTTTTGTGTCTTGTATCTTGGTTTCTCTAGTTTTGACTTTGTTTATCTTGCCTTATATTGCTCATCTTGTCTCATTTTCTGACTTGTCTTATATTGTTTCCTTACTCTTATCTCTACTTGACTTGGACTCTTTTCAATCTATTCTTGTAACTTTACCTCTCTCTACTTCAAGTCTCTAAATTTCTCTCTGCTTCATCTCTTATCTCTGATCCCAATTTCCATTTCATTTTTCATTCACTTCTTGCAACTCTTTCCTCTTTCAGCTCAGCCAGATCCTCATGCCCTCATCTCTGATTCTAGAACTTGCTAATCCCCACTACTTGCTCCAGTTCATAGATCCTCTGCTTCGAAACTCACTACCAGTCTTGGAACTCATCCCTCACTTCCTCTATGCACTTCTGGCACTTGTTCTTCTATCCATTACCTCAGATGTGACTGATGTTCCTGCTCACAATCCTCTTGCTTTTCCAGCCCTGTCTCTTGGTCTCCATGCCCCATGCTTGTCAACAGTACTCATCATGTGCATAGTACATTGCATTTGCCCAGTAAGGAATCACTCAGTGGTCTGAGCCCCTGTAGTTAGTAGAACCTGACAGATACAATGTTAACTAATCACCTAGCAGAGGAAAATTCAAAGAGAATAAGTCTAAGGATCTCCACTGCCTGTGCAGCACATCAGTGGGTGGTGGAGGTGTGAGAACAATTGTAGAGATGACCAGAGCTAACTTTAATCTTGTACAATGCTCAAACCGGAAGTGCAGGAACTTCTGGAAGTTGCCCAAAAAGGACATGACCTCTAGAAATCTCCAGAGATCTCCAGAGGTCTAGAGCAAGCCCTTGGAGTCTCAGGGAGTAGCATAAAGAAGTGGACTAAAGTGTAGGATGGAGCAAGTAGAAGTTAGTGTAGATCAAAATGAAAGTCAGACCAAAATGCAAGTCCTCTGACAGAAGAAGAGCAGGTGCAAGGTGCAAGAGCAACCTCTGGAGGCTGTGGTTCAGTCACACAGCTGACAGAGGAAAATCCAAAAAGAACAAGTTTAAGGAGTCACTCTGCCAATCAACAGAAAATAATCAACATTGGGTCACATGACTGATCACATGTCACACTTATGGTCACATGCTCCAAGCACATGCAGAGATCATGCACATGCCACATGACTGCAAATTGTATGGCTGACAATTTTGCCAGTAGTGGTTGTGAGCCAATCCAGCCAAAGAGAAATAATCAATAAATAGATTTCCATGGTCTGGCCAGTGAGGAACTTGACAAGTTGAAAGGAAAGGCAAAGGAATTGAGTGGGAGTGAAGCATGGCTGAGGGGAAAAAGATGTAAAAGGGAGGTCCCCTGACACAAGATGAATTAGAAATGGGGTCTGATCTTGAATCAGAACCAAAATCAGAACCACTTGATCCTGGTTTTGAAGATGTTCAGTTTGCTGGAATGGCTAGCTCTTCAGATCTTAGAGCATTCAAATAAGCCATGAATCTGGAGATGCTGATAAGTCATATCAGGCAGCAGTTGATGAATATGTTTCATTAGTTTCTAATGGAACTTGTGAGGAGTGTGACTTGTCTGAAGGCAAGAAGGCTATTGGCAGTGGATCAGTATTTTGCATTAAGCACAATGCAGATGGCTCAATTGAAAGATTTAAAGCTAGACTTGTTGCAAAGAGTTATGGACAATGCTTTGGCATTGACTATAATGAAGTTTTTGCACCAACATTTTGTTCTGCCTCTTTGTGCCTTTTTCTTCTTATTGCTGGCATGGAAGACATGGAATTGTGCTCTGTAGATGTCACCTCTGCCTTTCCTAATGGTGATCTAGAGGAGGATATTTATATGCTTCAACTAGAAGGATTTCAGAATAGAAACAAGGTGCTCAAGCTTGAAAAGTTGCTTTATAGCTTAAAGCAAGCAGGCAGATAGTGGAACAAGAAGCTACATGCAACATTATCATCAATGGGCTTTAAAAGACTTGAATCTGACCAATCTATCTATCTCTATGTCAGAGGAGAGGTCAAGATCATTGTACTCATTTATATTGATGACATTACACTTGCTTCAAAGTCTACTACTGTACTTGACACTGCTGTCAAAGACCTTCAAAAGCACTTCAAAATCCATGAATTTGGCCCTTCCCACTTTCTTCTAGGTGTTCAAATCTGCAGGGACTACTCAAAGTACTCTATTTCACTTTCACAACATCAATATATTGTCAATCTATTGGAGCACTATAAGATGAGTGATTGCAACTCAGTATTCACTGTAATGTCACCTGGTCTCAAGCTCTGCAGAGCTATAGCATCTCAAAATGAAGCAGAAGTAGAGAAAATGCAGAATGTGCTCTATTTGAATGCAGTTGGTTCATTGCAGTATTTGGCTACTATGACAAGACCAAATATTGCATATGCAGCCTCATGCTTAAAATGGTTTAATTCTTCTCTTGGATCTAAGCATTGAGTAGCTGTGAAGTACTTACTGCACTATTGCAAAAGCACTATAGACTACAAGCTTCATTACAATGCTGACACTGGCATTCAACTTTTTACTATATTCTGTGATTCTTCACATGGAAATTGCTCTGATACTGGATGCTCTATAGGTGGGTATTTGACTACAATTTATGGTGGAGCAATTAAATGGAGCAGAAAGGATGTGCACTGTGAGTTTTGGCATTATTGGCTGGTTCACTTTGGGGATCCCACCTAGCACTCAGCTCTGGCCCCAGGACTCCAACCTCCTCAAACCAACCTCCACAACTATCCTAGGCCCAGACCGCTAACTAACCAGCTACCCCAGCAGCCGCAGCCATCACTGCCCATCACCACCACCAGCCACCACCACTCTCAGCACCTCTTGGCCATCACTGCTTGCAACTGCCACATCAGTGCTGGCTCCAGCTGTCATGACCCGCTACTGACCCCCAGGACTTAGCCCCAACCCCAGGACTCAGCCCTGGCCCCGGAACTCCAACCCTCCCCAAAACAACCCCCACAACCGCCCTAGGGCCAGACCGCTACCCGGCCAACCCCCTCAGCAACCCCCGGCTATCACCGCCCGTCACTGCCACCAGCCACCGCCACCGCCACTCCCAGCATCCCCTCAGCCATCACCGCTATGACTGCCACATCAGCACCGGCCTTGGCTATCACACCGCCCATAACTGCCACATCAGTGCCAGCATTGGCAACACCCAACATCCCTGGCCCATGCCAAGACCCCCATCATGCATCACGATCATGCATCACCGCCGACCCAACCTCCACATGCCACACTCTGCTCCTGCTTCCCTCCTCACCACCTAGCCACTGTGTGTCTCTGCATTCCCAGCACAAGACCTCCATGCCATGTGACATGTCTCAACCCACCGCTGTTCCGCACGACCCCTGGGTCTCACCCCAAGCCCCGGTGCCGTGACCCGCTACTGGAACCTGGGCTTGAGCCCCGGAGCCTACCTACTGCATAGTATATAAGTCATAGAGTAGTAAGTAGTACTCTAGTCTTGATATTACTGTAACTCCCATATTGTTTTGTCATGTTTTGTCTCTGTTTTGTATCCTCACATGTTCCGGTCTTGTTATTTTCACTTTGCTTTGTTTCTTATTGTACTCGCCTCATATCTTTTCCTCTCGTTGTCTCTATTCGTCTCTTACTCTAATTTCACTCTGCTTTGCTCCTTGTCTCTCTATCAATCCTAAGTTCTCTTGTCTCTTCTGTCTCCGGTCTCCAATCTTGACTTGTTCTGTTTCCTTTCCCCTTATCTTATCTTGACCTTTTTCCCTTTCAGCTCACTTAATCTCTGCACCTCCGTTCCTTCACCCACTCTGGCATTCGCCCCCTCCTCTGGCGTTACTGGCACTTCTCTACACACCTCCCCCACCCCGCTTTGGTCTCCTACACCTCACGCCCTACCAGGACTTTGCGTCTGTGGACACAGTGATCACCATGTAAGGTACTCGCTCAGTGGACTGAGCCCCCATGGTCAGCGGAACCTGACACAATGATCTATGATAGTGAGCATTGCTGAGCACAGCCACCTATTTGGTCGACCCCAAATTGTGATGTGATCATGGAGATCTTGATGTCATCACAGATCAGTGATCCATGATGGAGCCATCACCAGGCACAGCCACCTGTACAGAAAACATCAATGATGATGGGGTGATAGATCATTGATCTCATCACTCAGCAATTTCCCTTATCATCAGACTGACTTTTTGATATCTTTCATCATCTTGTCAACATGTTGCTCCTGCTCTTGGTGTAGGTTCATTGGTTTCTCCATGAGGTATGTCCATGTCTACAGTTTTTGACATATCTTAAGCTTACAGTTTTCAGCTTTTTATTGTGTGTCATACTTTTCATTGGATGACCTCATATCATCACCAATGCTTTTTTCAACCATTATCAATTCTCCCATTACACATTATAGCCCATCATTGCCCTTCATTCTTCTGCATCATTCTTTTGCATCATGACCCATACATAATTCTATCATGGTCATGCATCATTCCATCACATGATGCATCATCCATTCATCCTGGTGTCCTGCTGCCCCTCTATGAATCTCCTCCACTCAACTACTCAAAGCAACACTGCCACTCCTTTAAAGCCATCCTTTGCACTGCACAATTAGAACTGACACTCACTAGCCTTGCACAATCTTCAGACAACACTTAGAGTCTCAGCACTGTATTCTGACTCTGAGGCTGAGACCTGCAGTTCTGAAGCTTATCTTACCACTTGTATGTAAGCAGTGGGGTAGAACTTGGTATAGTAGTCTTGATATTTCATTGCATTACCTTACATCTATTATTTTGTGTCCCTGATTTTGTGTTTTGTACTTCTCATCTCACATCTTGTCTCAATTCTCTTGTCTTCTCTATTCCTCCAACCTAATTCCCTTTCTGCACTCTTGTCTCACTTCCCCATCTGAAGACTCTCTCAAGTTGATCATGCACATGAGCCAATGTACATGAGTGCATCAAATGTCCTGAGTTGGGCATCGGACAGACACTCAATCTTGTATATGACATCGTAGGGGACAAGCCCAAAATCATGTCCAGGGGAAGGTGGTGAAAATTGGTGTGGTAGTCAGCAAAGACAGAGGAATGACCTGGTGACGTAAATCCAACTAAAGAACCAATGTCTGAGCCGGCGGCTCACCCTCCTTTCCTCTTGCTTTTTTCATTTCAACCTCAATTATATTCATGTAAAGGGTAGATTGTTTTCATCTTACAAGATGATTCCTGTGTATCAACATAACTCACAGCCTTGGCCATACCAAGCCGCATATAGAAGATCACATTCAAAGAGACCTAAGATTCTCATCATCGAGTCATACAATTTTGTCAATGTTTAGTCAAGCCACGGGGCAATGGTTGACAATCTCAATGAATGGTCAATTCCTTGATCTACATCTGAACGTCCTACTTCGTTTTTAGTTATATAGGATTTCAAAGATCCAAAAGACCATAACAAGTGTAAAACCCTACGTTACATTTTATTCTCCAGTGATCCAATGATGGTCAGACAGCTCAAAATATCTTTTGTCAAAGTCCTACCATTGATGTCTAAAAAGAAAAGACACCCATCCTAAGTCGATGCCTGACTTTCATACTCCAGAGGCTCGCTATCAAGATCCTGGTGTGCACGCTGCTGTGCCTCAAGTCCAAGAGCCATCATATCTAGACGCTGTGACACACTCTCCATTATCTCCATCTGGCACTGTATAGCTGACTCATGACTGGGGGAATGCAGGCCCCATGCCACTCTGGTTCTGACTCTGTAACAGGAACGGATTTGAGCTGCCACCTGCAGATGAATTTTCAGGGTTATAGAATGGACGAGGAGGCACTTCTTTGAGAGGTCTACATCCAGTGTTAGAGTATTCACCTGGAAATCAAAGAATAAGAACACTTGTCATGAGACGTACTCACCAATTCACTTACTTCCACAAATATGGCCAGTCACGTGATACAAAGACCCTAGTAGCCAGATCAATAGCTAGTCTCTTTAGCTCTATTCATCTCGTTCTTAGGTATGTTACAGTGCAACGTCTTACTTCATCATTAATATAATCTTGTTATTAGACCTATTGTTGTGACACCTTGCAATCACCAGCTGTAGTCTTACAACACTCACCATGTTTGGCTGCCAGGTCCATGATGTGAGGATTGTCGAGGAGCGGGTTGGCTGTTGGGACTGGTGTCACGACCCGCTACCGACCCCTGGGACTTAGCCCCGGCCCCGGGACTCCAGCGCTCCCAAAACCACCCCCATAGCCACCCCGGGCCCAGACCGCTACCCGGCCAACTCCCCCGGCCATCACCGGCCATCACTGCCCATCAACGCCACAGCCACCGCCACTCGCGGCACCTCCCGGCCATCACCGCCATGACCGCCACATCAGCGCCGGGTCTCGGCTATCACATCACATCAGCACCGGCACCACCCGCCACCCCCGACCCGCGCCGAGACCTCCCATCATGCATCATGATTGCGCATCACTGCCGCCGACGTCCGCCCGCCACGCCCCGCTCCCGCTCCCTCCTCACCGCCCCACCACCGCGTGTCTCTGCGCTTCCAGTACGAGACC
>JAGGAQ010000550.1:0-13028 GCA_017657225.1 Termitomyces sp. T69sscA | reverse complement strand
CTAGTGAAAGGACTCAAAAAGAAGTGGGAATGCTTACAGAAGGAGATGGAAGGCTTTGAAAGAGGCTCACTGTATTCATCAAGGGAGGTCTGGGAGCAAAGGAAGCACAAATTCAAGTTCGAAAATTCAGTTCAGTACGGTATACATCACATAGAAGGATTCCAGAGAGAGTTGCGGCGGCTCTCGATGTATAGATTACTATATATGGTAGGACCCTTATTACCATATATGGCATGTGGCCAAATTGAAGTCGAGCAAAAAATCTATCTCCGTCAATTTTGAGAATTTTGAAAATCTGTCTTGAGGTTTTGTTCCTTCCATGAAACTATGCATTTTGGCAAGAGGAATAAGAAATCAGATAAATTCTCAGTGTGTGACTTTGGTTGTACAAAAGTAGTGGTGACTAAGCGCACAGCACCATAGCTCTGCGGCGGCGGCGCTCATCACGTGCCTGAACGCGTACCGCGATCCCGCGATCCCTCGTTCCTGACACATACACTAAATAGAGGGCCCCTGACCTCGACGCCCTCAACGAAAGAAATGGAAAGGCGGTCAATATGTACTATCAACACCATGATACTCAGTCCACCCGGAATAGTCTACTGATGCGACTGGGGTGATGAATTCAAATTATGTTATATAAGTCGATGGTGATTCCAACCAATCAGAATGCTTGTCCAAATAAGGTTTGCGGAAAACTGGCATATAAAGTGGAACAGGTCGAAAAACTAATCTCTTGCCTTGTTTAAACTTCACGCTGTCATCTTGAAGTGTCTCTAGTTGTTGAATAACTTCTTAGCGCCAGCCGCTTGTTTATTATATCTTCTGGTTCTACATGCCCTCTATAACTCGGATGATATTCATCGCGTTGCACGCAGCTGCATTGATTACTCTGACTCGCACAACGTTGCCGACGATGGCAGCCCCGCTTCCGCTCCCGACAACAGTCTATGTTTCTCCTCCCCGAGACCACAGTTGGTCTCCTCAAAGCATGAGAGTCGCTCCCAACGTCGCGTCGTCCTTTGTGCCTACGAATCCCCATCTATCTTTTTCTCGTGCATCATCTTCTGAAGTGGAGTCCGATAAATCACTCGCGCCTACCATCGAGAACTCGACTGCCGACCCTCAGATTCAGCTCATGAAATTCCATCAAGCGACAAAGCAGGACTCGAAAAACCTGAGTACATAGATCAACTTTCCTTTTACGATTGTTTCATCCTCATTTTGTACCGTCTCAGAGCAACTCGCAGAATCTGCATCCTCCAAAGCGAATGATGTCACTTTTCAACGGAAATGTATAGCACAGTTAAATGCCTTCCACTCTAACATCCTTCGGCAGCAAAGTGCGCTTTCAGCCATAGTCCAGGAAAACCACAAGACTATCAGCGGCAGATCCGAACATAATGGCGAATTGGAGGAACTACTCAAAGGCGTAATTATGGCTTGCAAAGATGGGATGAAATATTCTGAAG
The DNA here is from genome assembly GCA_017657225.1 of Termitomyces sp. T69sscA. Taxonomy (NCBI): domain Eukaryota; kingdom Fungi; phylum Basidiomycota; class Agaricomycetes; order Agaricales; family Lyophyllaceae; genus Termitomyces; species Termitomyces sp. T69sscA. The sequence goes on along the minus strand of JAGGAQ010000550.1, from coordinate 11,556 downwards.
AACTCGTGAAGAACGTTCCGATACTTGGCCCGTATCTTGCTCCGAGTAAGTATATTTTCCTCGTTGGTACTCAAAAAAGGCTTTGACTCGATCTTAAGTTGCGTACGACATGAAGTGCCTGGTGGACATTGTACTCAACTACTCCAGAGATTTTCTTGTCGATATTCTTAGAGACCTCCCTCCCGGCATTGCGAACCTACTTGGGGCCTAACTTTCTGTTTTTTCCCCATCCTTGATGCAGGCATAGACCTTCTAACCACATGGACAGCACCTAACCTTGTTTTCGTTCATTGTTTTGTTAACAGTCCTACCGTGATACCGTTTTTTGCAGTACTATATGTAGTATAATGATCACGATCATTATATGATGGGTCACACTGAACCACCCCGATTTGATGTCCACATCGAACACTTTGTTACGTCACACGTTACAACGACACTTGTAACATTGTTTTGCTTCCAGTAGCAAGGACTTGATCATACATGGATGAGTACTTTCGTACTGCCCTAGTTCTCTTCATTCATAGAGCCAAAGTCACTGCAATCCCTCCCTTCCATTTGCCGAAGATTTTATCCCGTCATGTCGGAAATACCTTGTCCTGAATAGAAGTTTATTTGGTGACTTTTGCTTGCATCTGAACTTGACTTCGGAGCATGTTTACTTCCATGAACAGCCGGGGACCGTACTACATAAATACATGTGTACACCGGTATCCGGCCCCTCTATGAGTCAAATCGATTGCTCAATATAACGACGTTAACGAGTCTCATACACTTCGGGAAAATACATGTAGTCGCGTCCAATGTAGTCCCTAATGAACTTGATTGACACATGAATTTATTTTCCACTACATTACGTAACGCAAGTTATGTCCCTCACCGTGAAGTACTTATAATACTTACTTTGAGTAGTACAGTATACGTATTTGTTGCAAAAAAACCCGTCGTCATTGTCAAGCAAGTTTGAATTTGAAACAGCCATGGATGCAGACATGTGACTTGATGGACTGTTGAGAAATTGCAGTCACGAGGACTTCTCTTCGGAGATTGCCGGAAGGACTGTGCAGTTGCAGCCACCGAAAGTTTACGCTTGGAAATCGACTAGTCGCGCGCTCGACGACCTCAAGACTGTCAATATGGTCTGTCTTTCCCATCGATGTAATATGACAATGTGCTGACGCCTTTCAGGCCGACTCGGCGCCAATTACTCTGCGAACTCGTAAATTTATCACCAACCGACTCCTAGCTCGTCGTCAATTCGTCCTTGACGTCCTACACCCCTCACGCCCTAATGTCTCCAAAGCCGAACTTTCGGAGAAGCTTGCTACTCTTTATAAAACTCAGAAAGAACGTGTCGTTACTTTCGGTTTCCGGACACATTTTGGTGGAGGAAGGAGTACTGGCTTTGCCTTGATTTACGACGACGAGGCGTCGCAAAAGAAATTCGAGCCCAAGTACAGGCTTGTTCGCGTACGTATTTCCTCACAGTTCTTTTCTCTCAGTCGTCTTACACTTGATTCAAGTCTGGTTTGATGACCAAGGTTGATAAGCCCTCACGCAAACTGCGAAAAGAGCGCAAGAACCGCGCAAAGAAGGTCTGTACCTCTCAATCCTAGATCTATCTACTGTCATTCAACCTCCCATTTACAGTTCCGTGGCACCAAAAAGAGCAAGGCTGCCGAGCCTCCGAAGAAGGGCAAGTAGTGGTGTTGCGCTGGTCCATATTTCACTCATTTTGCTACTATGAACTGCTTTGCCTCGCACTCTATGTATCTATGGCTTATGAGATGTGATCGAACACCCGAACAAAGCCAGACATTTTCGCAAACACTTGGTTATTCATAATGTCGTAGTTCTCCAGTGTCATCCGTTTCTCCGTCACGGTGATCCATGTCATTTCACGTCGACAGTTGTCTGTTTTCCACATTTGCATACCGTGGATATCAAGAATCTGGATGAATAAGAGATTCGGTATAGATGTACCTTTTGCGAAAGCACCTTCAAAGGCAACTCGGTATGATTTCTGTACATGACTGACTTATTACTAAGTCTAGGCATCATAGTACCGATTTAATTGTTTCACTAGGGTGATGATCTATCGAGTTTTGAGGGTCTTATGTGGGTATCATATGGAAGGGTAAGTTTGAAGCCCAAGCAACTCCACTCAGAAGCCAGATTTCTTGTGAATTATGTCTGGATCCTCTTGGTACTCCTCGGCAGAGACCCACATCTGAGAGTGACGAGGTGAGCAAGCCAAGATAAGTGAGTAAGAACTAAGAACACTACCTTCTTGAACGTACTCAGACCCGCTAGAATTGAACCACCGATCCAAGTTGAATATTTTCTTTCTGGGGGAGCATATATCTTGATTTTAATATCCTTTAAAGAAACTTTCTTTACTTCGTTCAATAACCGGTCACCGAAGCCTTGAATAAGTAGGAGCTTATGGATCTATACTAAAAAAAAGAGGACATGACTGACCTCGACACAAGGTGCTTCCGCCGCTAAGAACAATGTTTGAAAATAAACTTTTCCTGAGGTCCAAGTCGACCCGAGTAATCGAATCGACAACAACCTGGTGCACTCCAGCATACTCTTGACCGATCAATTCGGGATTGAATAGTATCTCGGGTGCACGGAAGCGTTCAGGCCCAAGCTACAAAATGCAAAGTTAAATAGCAATCAATTACGAAGATCGTCTTTCAACATACTTGAACAACGTTGCCGTCAGGTAATCTAAAGTCTTCTGTATGTCCAAGAGTGTCCTTTTCCTCCTTGGCCGGATTAGCAGCAACATAGCAACACTTCTCTTTTATAGTTCGGACAACTTCTTGTTCTGCAGTCGTGTGCAAGTGGTGGCCAGCCTTGCGTAAGAGGAGTTGAAGGTGATCTGTCACATCTCTGTATGTCATGTCAATGGGACAGATGATACGCACGGCAAAACAATGAGTACCTTCCTGCAACGTCAACTCGGCGGATAGCGTGAGGCATTGAGAAGCCCTCAAAGACAGGGACAGCATGTGTCACACCGTCGCCCGAATCAAGGACTATGCCTGTTGTCCGGCCCGAAGAATATCTTATAAAACTTCGATTGAGTTATGGTTCAAACTCCAAGTCGGAAAAAGACGTACAAAGAGAGTACAGCTTGAACAGAGGTGAACAAGGCTGGGACATTGAAAGTATCGAAGAAGATTTGTGCGGCCACGTCCCGATTACTTCTGGGATTAAGTGGTGCTTCCGTCAACAACACAGGATGCTATTGACAAGAATTGAAATGTGAGTGGTAAATAGCATGAATGGACGGACCTCTTCGCTGAGAGTTCCTAGCTCCTCAGCGTAAACCCAACTCCAGATACGTTCCATGTCATCCCAATCAGTCACTATCCCATGTTCCATAGGATATTTAATCTTGAGAAGGCCTCTGAACTCTTGGGCACGCCTGCCGATGAAAACATCCCCTTCCAGCGCCCCAGCCATGACGCGTATATGTTTTGGCCGCCCAACACTATGAATGACCGATAAATTAACGGTAAAGAATCAGCGGCAGATTTTGGCCTAACCATTAAGACGCACAAAGACGGGAAAAAACATTTTGGATGGTCCTGACCTGCGAAACCAGCCTTGATGGCTCCAGAGCCCTAGGGTCATGAGTGAGATTGTAGACTAGTTGACCGTGTGTTCAGTAGCTGTGTACCAACATTGTCAATTACAACAGGCTGATTGGTAAGGACGTCGTCAAACTCAGTCGACATGATTGCTATAGGAATCACAAGTGAAGTGAACTGCTGTGTCCGACGCGGATTTGAGCGCGTGTTTACGCCAAATCGCTTTAATTAAACAAATACAGTAGTACTCGCACTCCCATGGCGAGGAGCACCTCGGTGCTCTTTTGTTTCTTCTTATCGCTGTTCGTAAGTCATCTTCAGCAATCTGAACGACATAGTGGTCACTACCCCGCTAGGTGTCCGCTCAAGGTATCTTAAACAAGTGGGAGGCCACCAACTTCTGCAAATGTATGTCGACAGCCATCGGTTCACTCGCAATTCTGATATGGAACTAGGTATATGCTTCCAGTCCAATTATTCAATCCTTCTCCTGAATATTCCGGATAATCCTTCCCAACCTTGCCTCTCGTGTACCAAACAATGGTGCCTGAATCAAAACCTCCCTATCTGTGCAGGTGCATCGCTTGGCGACACTAATCCAGATACAGCCACGGGAAAAGAGGGCGACGTTGAAGCCCGATGCTTCCGTATGCTGCCTTCGAACATCCTGGAGAATCGAGAACTCATATACAATTAGAACGTGATTCGCCGCGCGACCAACTCGTCGTCACACTCTTCTTGTTGACTGTGTTTGGTCTTCTCTTGGGTGCAGGCATCAAGAATCGCATGATGAAGGCTGGATTTCTCACCGACATCTCCCAGCCTTGGAACACAGGTCGAAGGTGGTGGGAGGCGAGTTCCTCTTACTCATATGTCTGCAAACTCGAAGAAGGATTCTGACTGACCTGTAGGTCTTCAGCTGGATACCAAGGCAGCAAACCAACTACCAACTAGGAATCTCTCGATTTGGATACAGTCCAAACCAGGAAGTGAGAATTGGAGACTTCATTCCTGTTGTTGAAACGCCACGGCCCCTTACATAGCTTTGAGTACTATTTCCGCCAAGTAGCGGCTGTGATATTGTGTATTTGTCGTTTAATATCATGCATAGTCACATCAGGTTGAATCTACACAATTCTACTTTCAACTTCCATGGGATCACTTTGCTCAAAGCCAGGACATCACGACACGGGTGGTGACCATGTACTTCGTTCCTATTCTGGCCCAACGAATCCCGCAGGCCCGTCTCCAAGCGATCCTCGCACCGCCGCGGCAGAAGCAGCAGAGCGACGGCTGAAAACAGTCAGTTAAATTACACCTCTGGTCCTACTTCACCTATAGTATACTTTGAACATCAAGGCTCAGGCCAGGGGGACGAATCCTTCTAACCCTAAACATGGGCAACTTGCTGCAAAAGTAGGAAAGTTGCCAAAGTCAACCCCGGATCCAAGACGGGAAGAAAGGCTCGTGGTGAGCACTGGTACTGAATAACGCTTACATGAGACGAGCTCATGCCCTCGCTAGTGGGATTAATATATGACTTCGACATTGAACCTGCTTACAAATGAAGATACCATTGTGTTTTTTACTCTTTCGTAACGTAACCTACGTTTTCGAAGTCTCTTTCATATACCGCGAACATAAGTCGTAGAGATAGCAATGACAGACACAGGACATCAATCGTCATATACAGTATGGGTATTAGGATGCAAGATATCAAAAAGAGTATAACCACAGTACAAGTTAATATGACACAAAGAAAAGCTCGGTGTGGGTCAGTGCAATCTCACCCATGATGATATTAGAGATACAGTTCCTCCGGGTATCGGTCTAGAGAGAGAGAGAAAGATTATAAATATTTATGATAGATCGACTTCATCATCAAGTCGTTGCCTTTTGAGATTTGGAGTGGCCACAATTTGAGACGGGGCCATTCCTAGTCCTCTTGCTTCGAGTACATTCATTGCAACTTTAGCTGCACCCTCTGAGGATCTTTTGGTCCTCGCGCGAGTACGGCGAAGGGCACCAAATGCCTGAGCCTTAATGACAGCAAGAGTACCAGAGAGAACAGGGGGTGCGGGTGACGGAGAAGGGGACCGCGAGTATGACAAGCGACGACGGACGCTGGAGCGAGTGTGTGGATACGATGCATCACCGTCACTACTGCCATGCTCAGTCTCACTTCCCGACATAGGCGGTAGAGTGGGTAGAAGTGTACGTTCAGAGGACACAGAGTCTCTCCGGCCTGCCAGCCTATACCGAACAGCATCACTATTCGCAGGGCCGACAAGTGACACATCGGCAGTACCACCATGAAGGGCGACTTCAGCTCCATGAGAATGCGAATGGCGCCGGTAATCATGATCAGAACGGTCTTGCCCACCATTGTCAGGGAATGTAAATTGAAATGGGCCGAGAGAGGTTGAAGATGAACTGGGGGTTGACGTCGATGGTGAAATAGAACGACTACTCGGGAAGGCGTAAGGCGCTGCATCCAGAGTACTCAATGGCACCTTTTGATCCTCCGGGGGAAACCGACTACTAAAAGACATATCTGTCGAAGCCAAAGAGGGCGACCCAATGAAGTTGGATGACTGGGAAGAATGGGCTCCAGACTCAGCGCCGGACGTGCTTTGTGTTAGTGGCGAAGGCCAAGGCGTTTCTCGAGCAATACTTGGAATATATGAGAAGGAGTTGTACTTGGATCCACGGTGACCAGAATTCACCATAGTTTCATTCGAGATATCAGACTCAACGCTAGGATATGCAAGCACGGACGTATGGCTGTAGTTGGCGTACGGGCTGTGGCAAATCGAGGCATCGTCACTCATTCTGTAACCAGATCCACCTGCACCGTATTGATTTATCGGCGTCGTAGCCATGCTGCCTGAAGGATGAGATGATAGGAAGGATGGTGGTAATGGGGGCGGTTCATCACAATCCGTAATACTTTGTTCTGCCTTTCTCGCCTGAAAAAGGTTCCTCCAGAATTTTTCACGTTCTCGAAATTCATGCCGGAGATGTGCATTGTCTTGTTTAAGCTCTTGATTTTCGTGTCGAGCTTCTCTGCACGATTCTTGAAGCTGAATAACGACGGACTCTAGACTAGTCACTGTTTCAAGGAATTGGAAAAAGAAAGAAATGGAGTCGAGTGAAGACGATATACCTGTCTCTTCCAGCGTCGCGATATAGTTGGCTCGTCGGGCTCGAAAAGCAGCTTGCGCATCCGCGTTCTTCTTCTTCCTGAGGGCTACATCTGACATACGCGAAGTTTGTTCGTCGGTAGCCTGTTGGCCGTGGTTAGCGGTAGACGCAGTTGCGTTGGATTTGGGCATGAAGAAACGGTGGATGCAGGGCCACGCAGCGCCCGGATTGAGATTTAAAATGGCATCGAAAAAGACTTCGATTCTGGACACGAGGAGAGAAGGCTCCGCGGCCCTTGAAATGTGAAACTACTTAGCCGATATTGTGGACAATTTAAGATTGACCGAAGGGGTGCGGCGCTCATGCTGACAGCAAGGCTTTCTCGAAGATTAGTCGCGAACCTGAAAAGAAGGGGTGCTTCTCCAGGCTTCTCCTACCGGCCGTATCTCCTTTCATTCTGAGTCAAAGGAAACAAGCTTTCCCGCCGCTCAAATTGCCGGCCACCCCACTAGGCCATTGCTTCCCTTATATAGTACGGGAAGAACACATTTCATCGTACAAACTCCCTACCAACTATCTCATTCCGCTTCCTCATCCTCGTCTCCTTCCATGTCGAATGATTCAAGTGTTCCTTTGCCATCGAGCACACATGCCACTCTCCGACCGAGTCTGCCATTCAGAGCAAGCGAGACACGCCCTCTTGTACCGCCTTTTAATCCACGAGTCCGCTCAATAGGTTTTCGAGTTTTTGGTAGCTGCAATACGCAGACATTTTTTTAGAAATATTCAAAACACCTTGAACAACTTTAACAGTCTTACATGTCCTTGTCTCCACTGCTCGATCGTTTCAAGCATGAGCTCTTCGCGGACAACCAGATTTACGTGTTGCGTAGGTTGCACTAATTGGTAGCATAGTACGCCATAGTTGAGCATTGCAATATGCGTCGACTCTGCTAAAAAAGCATGATCAGCAACGGTGTGCAGGGTTCGTTCATCCAACTTAACTGTCCTCACCCCGATTTTGATAAACAATTACGACATAATCATCGTCCAAAAAATCGGCCTCTAAAAGGTCGAGACCCGGCTCTTCATTGCCCATGAGAAAGGGCTCAAGAAGCACGATACCAATCTCAGAAGGGGATTCTAACGCCTCTTTTCTATAATACAGTCGAGATAGGCATACTAATTGTTCGTGAGACCTGACATTTCTCAACAAAAAGGCAACGTACAGCAAGCGACTTGTTCCATTTGTACTGGAAGCATCAAGAACTGGCAGAGGTCACCCTGTTATGAAGTTGTAGATATGGTCTGTACCCGGAGGATGGAGCCTCACTTCATTTACATTAGTGGTTCTTTCTCGCACGGGAGACGGCGTCAAGTAGTCCAATAGCCTTGTCCGTGAAGCCAGGTCTGCCGCGGAAGTCGTATTAACTCGTTTAGTCGCAGAGCGAGTGGCAGCACTAGCGGCTCGATCAAAGATACACTTGCAACGTGTTGCCAACTCATTCACCAGGGCGTTCAGGTTCTTGTTAGTGAAATTCAAGTCATCTTTGGGAAATATTGGATGCTGATTGGGCCAGGAATCAAAATCAGTCAAAGAAACATCCATGACACATACGAATCCAGACGAAGTATGCTTTCCTTTAGCGATGGTACGGGCTTGTTCTACAACATCGAGAATGGATTGGTCGTTTTCCCCTAAAAAATCTCGAAGAGAGAATCGCGGCAGCAGACCAGTAAACCATTGGTCGATTGGACTTGTTACAAGACCTGAAATAAAGTAATTATTTACTTCGAGAATGTCGTGTCGGGGTTGTGGCGCATTATCGATGGATGGATTTGCGGCTGAAGTCTCTGATAAAAGTAATGACATCTGACTAGAGCTCTTACTGGATGCTGGGCGTACCAAAACGGAGCCAATGAAGGAATGCCTTGAATCGAAATAACTCCTGACGCGCAGTAGCTGCAAGCCAGGCCGATAGTACAATCATTTGCATCGTCATTTCGAGACATGTATTGATGTCTTTGAGGGATAGCTCGAAAGGTGCAAATACGGACCTTTCCCATCTCTTAGTTATATTGCATCTGAATCGCCAAATGAAGGTTTACCAACAGCTGGGCCCATCCTTGGATCTCTTCTAGGACGAGATGTAAACGTTGACAAGCAGGGGTAATCCGCTTTTCCGAATAGTCACGCAATTTGGCCAATGCTTCCGTCATGGTTGACTCCCACTTGAGAATACCCTAGAAGAAGTTGAGGATACCTTGCAAACGATCCACAATTCTCATTACCCGTTCGCTCATCTGTTCCCCGCTGCCCAGGAAATCTAAAACGGAGTCTGTAGCTCTTCCTGTGACCAATAGGGTTGTCAGGTCTAGAATTGCATTCGGTTGTATCTCTGCAAGAAGATGGTTTATTCAAATTTCACGGTAGATACGAGCTAGACTCACGGCCAAAGTGATCTTTTTGTTTCGCCTCCAGCGCCTGAATCCACTTGGAACCCAAGTGACGTGCCCCATCGAACGTTTCCGACCCAACCCAAGTTTCATGCATCTCTTTGACAGTATTCATGCAATACCATACCAGCTCTCTTGCAGTTGAGGATAGTTTGGCCATGTCTCGAATGTACCGCTTGTCTAGCAACGGAGCGTCAACAATGATCGGATGCAACGACGTAGCGATGGTTTCTTGTATCTTGGTGGCATAGTAGACAATGAAGGTAGATGTTGTTCGATCTTTGATCAACGAGTTAACAAAGAGATCAGACCCCATTGCGATTGTCCCAAGGGGAAAGGTGCCATCGAGGTAGTAATGCATGAGACCACCACTATCAGCAAAAACTAATAAACTATTGACATTGATGTTGTCCACTTGGCCTTTTGACTCTTCCAAAGTGTTGGCGGACATCTTTGTCAGTGGAGTACTGATTGAAGTCGAAAGAGGATCTGAAGGAAGTGTTGACCATTCGTCGATGACCGAAGGAGACGCTTCCTTGCTAATGGCTTTTGTATGTGTACCTTGAAAGGCGAAAAGATCGGTTGCTCTGTTTATGTTTGAACGATGAGACGACGTCATGGTTGTGATAAGAGACTGACGTTAACCGCTGTGAATCATCCTGAAGCGCATCAAGGAGGGGTAGTGTTCGGAGAATGGAATGTGCTGTACCCGTCTATACATCATTTCATGCCATTAAACAATGCACAAAACGAGAGAAAGACGCACGATAACACCATTCCTTCGCAAGATATCTGGAATCGAGCTGGTACTCGCAAGTCGAGCGTCGCGAAACCACCATACACCAACAATCTTGCAGGACTGGGATCTCAAATGTAGATGCAACGGTAAAGTGAATTGTCTTGTGCCATCTTGGAGGGAATGGAGAGTGACGAGAAGAGGATTGTGCACAGCAACTATTGACTGACCTGACTTGAAAATAAACTAAGATATCGAAAATCAAGAAAAAAGGGACTCGCCATCTGGACTCCAGGCAATATCAACTATATCTATGACTGAACCTTCGTCACCAACACCAACATCAACTTCCCAGACTTTGGACCCGTGGCTATAGTTCCATAGACCTAATCTATCTCGTCCACCAAGTCGCGAGATGAGCACGATCAAGTCTTTATCGGGACAACATGCAGAGGCCAGCAACCGTGTAGAAGGCGGCGTCTGCAAGATACCTAGGGCAGACAATGAGCTTGTGACATCCATGGGCTTGAGATGCCTCGATCACGTGTATAATCCTGTCTTTGTCGGGAATGACTCGGAAGTACTCATATGTACACTCCTGGTATGAGTAATGTGGGAGTCCGTGTTATCCATCCGGGCGGTGTATAAATCCGGTGGATGTGGGGTCGTATACCTACCAAAACCTCAGCTCGCCAGATCTGGCAAGTCGCCTTCGTTTTCCAGCACTCCTTTCCATGTTTCTTTGACCAGCTTTTGCGTCACAGGTTTTTTCTTACGGCTAATGATTTGTCCAGTGTCAGTCTTGGTATCTTTGTACCTGTCTTTGCTAGCTCGTCAGCTTTCTCATTTCCTTCTATGACCTGTCACCCACTCAAACCATGTTGGGCCTTTTCTTTCCTCTATCCTGTCTCTGGCAAATCTAAGTCGTGGTCTGTTTTGACACCTATCCACCCCAGATCATCCCATTTACTGATGTGTTTGTCAAACCATCTATGGCATATTTTTAGTCACTCTGTATTAATAGTATTCCTTCCTTTATCTTATCATAGATGCTATGTGTTGAACAACATAAACTTCCTCAGTCTGGTTTGATTGCATCTGCCTAGTAGCTTGAGGCTGATATTTCTAGTATCTTGCTCCATGAAATATATACCACTCGTAGCTTTTGCATCATCTTCACCATTTTTATCACATGAGCTATCCATGTACACAATTGTTAAGGTCAGGTATTTTGCTCAGTATTATCTGTGGGTAGGTTTTCTGTGGTGTTTCCTCCATAAATACCCTGATAGCCTCCTTTATGTTCTTCACCTTAGCTTTCCTCTGATATTCTATTACTTTTGGGTTGCTTGGGTTCACATCCCTTATCTCAGTATATGGCCTTGATCCTGGTCTCCAGTCCTTGTTTAGCTTCATCAGTTGCTGGCCTACAAAGTTTGTGTATTGTTTGGGGGTATAGCAGCCATGCAGTCAGGGGACTTCCATTTTCAGTCCACACTGACTTTCTCTTGAGGCACTTTGCTACGCTCTTGTCACGACCCGCTACCGACCCCCGGGACTTAGCCCCGGCCCCGGGACTCCAGCGCTCCCAAAACCACCCCCACAGCCGCCCTG